>JALPQI010002389.1:0-87404 GCA_025490895.1 Thaumatotibia leucotreta
GAAGCAACACCTAAAGCAAACTCTAATGATCATTTTGTGTTCCACGAATCCCATAATCATCAATATTACATAGTTTACTATTACTTTTTGAATGTTATCTTTATTTTAGGAACTGATTTATTATTCGTAATTGTATAATAAGCGTATAAACTTTTTTACCACATTAAATGATGTTACAATCAACATTTAACACCATTTTATACGGGGTTGTTCATTTGCAATTTAATGTACCTACTAGTTTAGAAAGCTGATTACTTTGATTTTTATCAGTAGTTATAATATCAGTTATATGTTATTCTTGATTGCAATATGGATAATGAATATATCCTTTATTAATATTTACTTAGCAATAGAACACGCAAAATACAACCCGCAAATCAGTGCTTAGCCGAACGAATATGTCACTGTTTTAATAAAACGATATTGCAAAAATTAATCAAACCACTATCTTTCACACACCTGTAGCTACCAGAATCTTCCCACGGCTTTATCACTAGCTATACGACAATATTTATAGCTATATAATAATATTCTTACTGTATTTGAATAAAAAAAACTTGATTGTGAGAGCAAACGTCACATGAACATATTTTACTAATGTTTTGGATCTAATAAAATTCATAAACGTGTCAGGTTTTGACAACTTGTCAATGCATGTCACGATAACATTGTATAAATGCAACGGAGTGCATTCGGTGTTATCATGGAAGCATACAAGATTAGGAAACGCAAGTAAAGGCCAATTTCTAACGACGGAACTGTTATATTCATTATTTCTTTTATAAAAACGTAGTTTTACGATAGTATCAAAAAACATTACCAACCATAAAAACCTAACCAAAGTTTTATTAGTACCTACTCAATCAACGTCTATGAGTGTATTTATTTTACAAAATGGTACTTAAAATAAGATAACGACTTATTATTCAAAATTTTAGAGTTCCGGAATCGGTAGATCGGTACATCATAGTGTTTTTTGTACCAACTTGTTAAAAAAATGTATTGTATATTTGCAATAGATAGAGAATAGATGAACAAATAACTTTTTTTATTAAGTAGGTATAAGAAAACTCCATGAATGTTAAGAGAATGACCCGCTACATGTTCCGTTCCTCTAAAACTGCATCTCAAATCTGAAGCACAGTGCGAAATAACAGTACTAAAATACTACCATCAAAAAACATTTTGCACTCACATTCACCCTTTCTTTAACCGTTTAGTGCACAGTGGGTCCGCATGGAGTTGCTCGGTCATTATTTACAACCCTTTGGATAAGCCCTTAACAACAAACCTTTTTAACATTTTAAAACGTCATCCAACAATGGATGATGTATGTTTTTTTCTAACCTGCCAGGATTAAAGGTACTTTGTAAATGTTTTAATATTTAAAAGATTAGCGTCATGTACCGTATTCGAGTACAAGTAAATATTGTTGTTTAAATATTTGTTTGTCTAAAATATTTGAAATTTTTATAGTTCGTTATAAACACACACAGGGTACGTTAAATATTAATTCATTAAATACGTCAACTATTATTAGGTAATCATCATGCCACACAAAGGGATTATACTAGTGTACCAAGCTAGAAATTAAGTAATATAACATTACAATAATACTACAAGAAATATTTTATGTTTACGTACGTAGAGGTAGATATTTGATACGTTAAGGACTAACTACCTCTTATGTAATAGCAGGACTTATTCTTTAAATTTATAATTATTATTTCTTAAGTGTCAACTAAACGTATACCACATTATATCTCCAAACTTAAACAACTTAAAACTGTATAAATTTCAAGGACTTGAAGTACCTACCTATTATTTTCAGTTTATTAAAAATCGTTAAATGCAAAGCAAAGCGCACTAAAACCTTTAATTAAACAAAGTAAAGTAAGTTGATAAGCTTGAAACAAGCAAATAATCGTTGAGTCCGCAGAATTATGCTCGGTGGCGGCGATGCGAGGGGCGCGTGCGCACGCAGGGTTAGCCACTAGTGCTGGGACGAATGATCGATACGATATAATTAGCTAACCTCAAAGTGTTTCATCGGTATTATTCATGTACGATGTGACGATTTTTCTAATTAGACATACATTCAAACAACATCCAATATGTGTACAAACAATGATAATGATAACAAAGATTAGGAACAGTGGCTCTACCGCGAAAATCGAAATTCGTAATTTTAGACGATATTTCCCTGTCACTCCAACGAAGCAGGCGTCATTAGAGTGAGAGAAACAAATCAAGTAGGCAGATCTAGATAGGATTTAAGTAAAAAATGTTACCCAATACAAGAATGATTTTAAATTATTAATGATAAATTAAAATAAAAAAATAAGGCACTTTTCAGCTGTACTTATATGCGAAATATACATATATCCAATTTTTGAAATGAAACATAAAACAAATAATATTAATTCTTTGAAATGTCGCGACGAGTCTATGGACCTATAGCGAATTTCAAATTCCGCAAATTTCGAGGATTTATCTCTCTCACTCTATTGAACCCTTTGTTGAAGTGACAGAAAAATCCTCGAAATATACGAATTTCGAAGTTCGTAGTACTAGGCCAATACCTAACACGATTATCGATATGACGTTCGACAACACCACCCTTTGCCCCAGCTAACCCTTCAACAGCTACACATGTCGTAATGCATTCATGGGCTCTCGAGCGTGGCGGCGCAAAGTAACTAAACGGACACACCCCAAGCGTTCATTTATTATTTTAAACGGCAACTCATATTTTTCAGATTGGAGCAAAGTTAGGGTTGAGCTGGGGCTCCAGAAGCCGAAATATAATATCTCCCAGAAAAGTAATGACACTGTGATTGTTTATTTTATATTATTATTAATTACTATAAGTGTACCTAGAGTATGAATGAGTGACTGCTATTAGATTTTACATTTTGACCAAAATTTATGAAAAATCTGTAGATTCCTACGAAAAATTAAGCCTAAAATATCCAGGCATTTCTTTAAAAATATTTAAAAGTATTCAATGAATCCACTTTTTACTTTAATATTTAGTATTACTTAATATAGAATACAGTACAGGGAGGGTGACGGGTCTATATCGGGTGGCATAATGTTTTTATTTCGAAAAATTTGTCGCATAACAACTTTACGCCTAAAAATTAATGGCATAAACATTGTTGCGCATATTTTTGTTACGCCGTAATTGTTAATCCTAACTTGGTTGTTCCTAAATATTGTTTGTCCTAATGATTTTCGTGTCTAATGTATATGTATCGAATAATTATTATGCATAATGGTGATGTTCCTACTATTTAATGTACTAAAAGTGACTACCTTTAACTAAGTTTAAAAATATATTTTTATTCCTTAAACTTAATTATTCTTATATAATTCGCCCTGTTGTCCAAAGAATTTTAGTTCTATTTCCGCTCTAAGGGATAAAAGGTACCTAACGAACCTATCCAGGTAAAGGTAGGGGAGGTTCAGATTATTTCGTTTTTAATGCGGGGGGCTTCGCCTTACGCCATTCACTCCATCCTAGCCTCGAAACCTAACCAATCCACGTCGGTTTTATAGTTGAACTTTTTTGAGCTGAGCTCGTTCTCTTAAAATTCCAGTAGCCTTGGGTTGGAAACCACAAAGTAAGATAACAAGCACTCAGTAAAAGCAGAATATAACTGCCTTAGAAAGTTAGTATAGATTATCGACTCTATTCTTTGCACAATAGACAACAAAATATACAAACTAAATAATGGCACGCGACTAATGATCCTGGCGGCACGCTTTTTATCTCTAAGTGCAAAATGTGGGAAGTGTCATTTTTTGGTCAACGCATTGTTATTGTTAGGATAAGGGTACAGAGCCGATAATCTAGTGAACATTTACGGTACCATATTGCCCTTTTTCTACTCAACAATTTTTTTCGACTACCTGGCAGTTACATAATGCAGAAAAAGTTATGAGCGCCATTATTTAGTTTTTTATTTTGTAGTCTATTGTGCAAATAATAGAGTCGATATTGTCGATAATCTATACTAACTTTCTACGGCGGTTATATTCTGCTTTTACTGAGCGCTTGTTATATTACTTTGTGGTTTACAACCCAAGGCTACTGGAATTTTAAGAGAACGAGCTCAGCTCAAAATTGTTCAAGTATACCCTGGTTTATTACATGAACATTTTTTAACCATTCACCCTGTTGCTTAAAATGTTTTGCATGTTGTTATTAAAATGCCGTTTTGAATGAAATTTCAGACATGATAAAAGTAGGCGCGCAGTGAAAATTGACAGTTCGATTAGTAGGGAAAACAATATTTATTACAATGAACATTAGGATTATTATGCTTTAGGTCATTCGACGTTCGAGTAATCAATATTAGGACAAATATATGGTGTAGGTATTTTAAACGTGTATGCTTAAAATTAAGTAGGCTAAACAAGTAGTATGCCATGTAACATTATGCCAAACATTCTCGGCCAAAAAATTTTAGGACAATCGACGTTATGCGACACGACAGGCACCCCAGGGTGACATCTAGGTCGTTGAAACAGGGTAATAGGTACTATTAGGGACGGTCCACCTGAGTTTCTTACTGGTTCTTCTCAGGAACGGTGTAGGGTTTGAACCAGTACCTAGTAGATTTTTTTTCGCTCTCTTGATAATTTCAGACGATTCGAAAATGCTTATTAATAAGCTTACTTGAATAAAGAATAGATTTGTTTGACTTTGACTTTGAAGAAATCGAAAATTATGAGTTAATTGATACTTAACTGTCAATTAAGTCTCAATAATTTTGTTTTCACGATTTCTTGGTTATTTCTATAGTGAAAGTTGCTAAGTGTGTCCCTAGTACCTGTCCCTAGTGTGTCCCTAGTATCTTGCTCCTCGATCCAGATATCGCCCTGTATAGGCATAGACCCAATGGTTGACTGGTAGAAAATGCTTTTTAGTCTGCCATTTGTACATTTTTCTATGTTTTGTGTGATTAAGTTTAAATAAATAAATATAATGTAAAAAAATAATGGTCCAAAAAGTTTGTAGTCGACTTAGATACCTAGTCAGCGATCTTACCATGAATATGCCACACAGAATATAGTTCTGTGGTTTGCTACGTTCGTGAAGGTTAGCGTTTACCTTATTTTCTGCCAATACTAGTACAGTCAAGGGCAAAATAAAGTGTATAGGTACATATAAAAATACTCAAAAATGCGCCCTAGTGCACATTAATTCTGTGTACCTAATAAGAACGTCGTAAGATATTTATAAGAAGATTCTTTCGATATTTTTACACTTGACTGTACGACGAAGACAAAAAATTCGCAGAATCAGGATTTTTTATGCTAGTAAAATAACTGATAGAGCATGAAATCGGTAACGTTTTAACCCTATCAACAACTAACGCGACGTGACGCGATTTGTCACTGTAAGTGAATATTGTCGATGATCTGTGACTGTTGCCGTTTTGTCGCATTGTATCTTTTGTCATTCCGGCTGGAAAAGAATTGGAAAAACAAATCGTTAATTGATGCTATCGTATATACAAGGTGGCTAAAAATAACTGCATTTCTATTGCCAGGGGTTTTCAGAATAACCCACTTAGGAGGTTTTTGAAAATTTCAGAAAGGTCGATAAAATTTCAAAAGTGTGACCTAAAATAGTACTCGGAGCATAGCTACTCGTACTACTAGCACTAGGAACTACACTACATCTACATACTACCTACGTCTAAAACTTAGCTTAGCTCCATAAAAATCCCTGCAGTTTATTCTGTGTCCCAAAACCCTAGTAAAGTACTGCCCAAACCTATTCAGGTGTTTACATGTTTATTTCTTGCTTTAGCCAAGAAGTGAGGTTTCTCACCGCAATAAAAAAGAATAGCTCAACATTTTTGTACAAAAATTTTCAGTTTCCGTTACGTGACGCTCGTAGTACCTATACCTAAGTCCATCCATACAAAAAACGTGATGTAATGGATTTTATTTGGGACAGTATTTTTTATCAAGATCGAATCAGCTCGTGATTCTGATTCGAATGAGCCCAAGCACGTCCAGATCTGGAAGAATTAGGTTTCTGATTTTTTTTTGGAAGACGCCCAAATTTCTCCTTATGGCTACGGGTGACGTAAAAAAACATACAGTCCAGTACATAGATATTATGTGTCCAATTATGAGAATATCTTTGTAGGTATACTTTACGTATATACGTATAATTGGTCCATTACCTTGAAGCAGGTGTTTCGGGCAATATGAAAAACACAATAAATCCCCTTGATTTTTCTTTTAACGGCATGCAATCCAGAGCAAAACTCGCAACAGATGTGCACGTGCCAATAAAGATCAATAAAAAATGACCCGAATCCGTGTCTGATCAAATATTGATATAATTTATTGCGTGTCAATAAAAGGGTTGCAATAAAAAAGTTACGTTACACGCGCTATTAACCTATTAGAGGAAATCATACCGTGAAGAGCAAGGTGGATGGCAGTGGGTACCTTTGTACGAAGCGTTGTACAAGTCGCAGAACATTATCAAAATTGCAGGAATATACTCGGAAATTTCCGATAATTTTCATGAAAATTTAAGAGTAAGTTCCCATCGAAAATGTTTCCATGAGACCTTATAAAAAAGTGTTATGAAGAATATTGTATTTCACAATTGAGTAGGTAAAAAAGGCATAAAATAAACCTTAAAAGACATGTATATGTATACAACGGTTTTGGCATGATTAGATTGCTTGTAAAATTTAAAATGCCGAGAACATTCACTATAGAAGTTTCGCAACTTATTAAACTTCTCCTCGGTATAATTATTATTATACATTGCTAGGTAAAGGCACCTTTATTGCATACATACACTATGCTCGCAAGCATTGCGAGAGATTTAATCCTTGTTGCATTAACGGTATAACGTATGACGTAAAAAAATAATTACGTGACCTAATGTGCAATGTCACCAAAAACTTTATTTTTTATTTTTTTCGATACATTATTATATATTTCGACATTTCCAGAATCAAATCATAGCAAAAATTCGTCAAATATTTTTTTAAGAAAAGGTATGGTAAGATTGAAACACAGCCTGTAAGTAAAACCATTTTTTTTATAACGAAAAACTTATAAAAAGAAATTCTCTGAAACCAAGCCCAATCAATATTTTTATATAAGTAACATTAACGAGTCTCAACATAGTCTGGAATACCTACACTATTAAAATCTCCTGCAATGCTCGGGAGCACCGTGTACGGATCTCCCAAAGAAGACCAAAAACTGTCTGTCATCAGAAATAAAAATCGACTATAAGCGAATTTCAGTACCACATCATCGGCATTTTTCAGTCTACTGCTGAACATATATCTAGGCCTTTCCTATTACCTATCTGTCTGGACTAGCAATGTACATAGGAGAAGTTTTATAAGTTGCGAAACTTTTATAGAGAATATTCTCTGCAATTGAAATTTTACAAACAATCTAATCATGCCAAAACCGTTGAATATACAATTATACATGCCTTCTAATGTATATTTTATACCTCAATTGAGAAGTACAATATTCTTCATAACACTTTTTTATAAGTTCTTATGGAAACATTCTCAATGAGAACTTATTTTAAAATTCTCATGAAAATTCTCGGAAATTCCCAAGTATATTCCCGCAATTTTGAGAATGTCCTGCAACTTGTACATTGCTAATCTGGACGCATCGATACGACATTTATGGCAAGAGATTGATGGTGACAAACTGACAAATGTATTGTCACTGCGCCACCACACGGCGAAAGCATTATCAATAGTGGATACTACTGCGATCGCCAATCCCATTGCCCAGCATAGTGATGTTTGTGTCTAAAGGTGCGGTTAAACTAAAAGAGCATTCGCTGTTCTAACCTCCCACTCTACGAAATTCGACCGGTACACAAAACGTGATTGGTTGATTTTTTAGAACGGTAGAACAGCGAATGCTCTTTTGGTTTAAACGCACCTTAATGCAGACACGCAACATAGTTGCCATGAATTATGTCGAAGCAGCAACATGCGCTCTAACGCCAATGCAATTGATTTTTTTTTTTTAAGTTTTGTCGATCAATTATGTTTTGGCATAACACGCTGTATAATAATTATTTAACAAATTCTAAAACATATTTTCTTTATGTGTATTACATTTCTGATTAACTTTTCTTACTCTTTGTCCCTTATTCAAATAATTTGAACTACAATGGTATTGAACAAAATAATGATGTCCCAAAGAATCTGCCGCCACTGTACAATATGTGTAGGTACCTGGTGGTCTACTACCGCGAAAATCGAAATTCGTAAATTTCGAGGATTTTTCTCCGTCACTCCAACGAAGGCGTCATTAGAGTAAGAGAGACAGATACCCGAAATTTGCGGATTTCGGAGTTTGCGGTAGGGCCCCTGGACGGCGAGAACCCATAGTTGCCGATTTCTAAGAATGAACTTTTGATAGTTATAGATTAATCCTTATTAATATGAGGGCAAGACTCACCATTTTTCCGATAGACAACGTCATATAAATAAGGGTCATTTCTGAACTATAAAATGTTCACTGTTAGAAATCGACAACTACAAGTTGTACAATCGACAACACACCTGTGAACACAGGCAAAGTGCCAAAAATATGTAAACAGAACTTTATTGCCTGGACATAAAGGTGTGTATACATATTTCTGGCACTTTGTCTGTATCCACAGCTGTGTTGTCGATTGTACACTCAACAAAGGGGCGTGTCGACCCCTTGAAAAGGGGCGTCGCGGGACCCACAGGGCCGCTAGTCACTCTTCACCCGACCACCGACCACCATGGACCAAACCTAGTGACGTGTGAACAGTTGATCGTTTTTGATGATTTAGTGCTTGAAGCTGGATGAGAGCTGTAAGATAGTAAGTTTATTAGTTTTATTACAATACATTAACGTTAAGATTGGTAGTATATAGGGTGGGCCCTGTAACACGAGCAAACAGTTTAACGGTGGATTATTAAGTATATCAACAACTATTTTCGCACAGTTTTAAGTGAAAAAAATATTGTGTCTAAATTATGGACGTAGTTGTGCAAAAGGGAACCAACACACAATCTTCAATTCTAATTAACGCCTTCAATCAAAACAAACAAGTATTTTTTCGTGTCGATTCGTTTCGTTTTGCGTAACTACGTCCATATTTAGACTTTACTATTGTCTAGAATGATATAAATAACTATTTCCATAACATGATGAAGTTCCATAAACGTTAACTTATAATCAATTCAAACATGATTAATAGGTACTCGTTACTTGTTGTTACTTGAAATTAAGTTATGATCACGTGGTGGATACATTCTATAATAATAATAAATAATAATACCTACCTACTTATAAGAATTAAATGTCTAAGCGACCTTTTGGCAAGCGACAAAGTCCAAAATACTGGACATGGTCTTGGACCCACTTTTAGATTTTTTTTTCGAACCGGAACTATTTAGACTGCAATTGAGAGCCAAGGAGCTTTGAACACACGACCATTCCCTATTTCTGTCGTGAAATTAAATTCCTGCCCCTGTTATAGGCCACACAGGGTATTTTAAAGAAATTATTATTATTAATTGTTGTTGTTGGCCGTGTGGTGACAGCAGAAAGAATACATTTGTCACCACCCCAACTCCTCCTGCGGGTGTCGTAAGAGTCGACTAAGGGATTGAAGTGTCACTGACCATATTTGATTAAAGATTGATGATGGGCAGCAGCGTCCTCATAGTGGACACATTACTGCGATCGCCAATCCGCTTGCCCAGCGTGGCGATTATGGGCATTTACCTCCTAATGCGTCTATACGCATAGTTAATAGGAGATGCCTACGTCCAGCAGTGGACTATCAATACTATCATAGGCTGATGATGATGATGACGATGATGATGATTATTATTAATTTAGTCTCCCTACCAAAATCGCTTTTTTGTAGTTAGGTAACTCATAACATGGGAGAGGGGGAGTCACGACTTGGAACCGTGTCCTGTCTCTAGAGAATACACCGAATTTGGTCTATTTGAAAACAACAAGTAAGAGAGGATTTTTTTTAAAGATTACTTGGTAGGAATAATACAAAAAGTAAATAGCTAGGTACTAAAATCAGTCAAAATATTTATGAAACTTTCCCATCTGGCAGCCGGATTTGATAGCTGATTACTAAACGTGGTTACAAATCAGTAATGGAAAAGTCCCATTTCGTAACCAGTTACAACACGGGATTCTATTTCCCGTTTCGAAGCTGATTTCTAAACGTGATTACAAATCGTTAATAATGAAGTCCCGATTTAAAGCCAGTTACCTACCGGGATTTTATTCCCATTTCGAAGCTGGTTACGAAACTTTGGATACCAAACGGTACTTACCTACTAAAGGCTCGAGCGTTTACTATGCCCCTTATAGACTGACCCCCTTATTCATAAATGTCTCCTAACTCAGCAAACCGCTAAGTATTGTTTGTCTCTTTCGGTCTTATCTTGATGATCATAAAATGGCCTCTCCTTCTTCAGTTAAAGCAGGAGGGGTGGTAATATTACTCCATAGGTTACCAGCCCTGCTAGGAGTATTCTGTAAGATAGAAAGGGACAAACAATACTTAGGTGCTTGGTAAGTTAGGAGACGTTCATGAATAAGACGGTTACTGCCGTCACCACACGGCAAAAGTCAAAACAAAACAATGTCCATAACACCAGTAAAAAAAGCTTGTAATGATTATTCAATTGTCCCCCTGCACTAATCGCGGGATCATTAACTTCGACACGCTCTGGTAGCGACACGTGCAAGTCGCGTGCCGGACAACAGGTGCGGATATATTCAAGCGAAAACACTCTCAGAAATATCTGGGCATCATCGACAGTCGCCGAAACAAAAAAATAAATAAATATGTTGGGCTATCTTACACAAATCGACTTATTCTCATGGTAAGCTCAATTAAGGCTTGTGGTGTGGGTTATGTGGGTACCCACCGACGATATGTATAATAGATATATAGATATCTTAATAGATAGCCACGACCAAGAAACAAATATTTGTGATAAATAAAAACACAAATACCATTATTCGACCCCGGAACTTCCAGTTCGTAGGCAGTGTCACTATCAGAAAATGTTAGTTACTTTACCATCGAAAGTTGGTCAAAGATAACACCAAAGCAATTTTTTTTCTTAATCTTGCTACGGATATATAAAAGATCTCTTAAAGTTTATTGATTAAAATAATTCATGACTCATGCTATCTAGGTACATAATATGTATAAACAATAATCTAATTCATTCTAACCTAGGAGCCGAACCATGCACTAGCAATTGTTTTTCGAATTAGAGCGGAAATTATAACATTGAATTAGCGACATTTAAGAGTCAAAATCAAACTCCAACCCCTCAGCGGAAATCACACACCGGAAGTAGGAAGTGATAAAGTTCAACTGTTACAACTTGGTCACGCACTGGTCACCTGTCGGGCCTGGAAATTACTGCTTTGCAAACATAGGGGAGTAATAGACACATTGTTGGCATTAGCATTTGTTTTAATTGCAATTAGTCAAAGACAACACGTGAAGAGTGTAATATAGTACAGGAGACCTGATCGTCATACTTTCGTATTGCTCGAGATCAAGCTTACGAAAGATGTAGAGGACTTTTCCACTTCATGATTGTCAGAGTAAATGGGAAATATCCTACTGAATATCGAAACGAAACCAAGTCAAATCATCCATAAATGTTGAAAATGGAAAATTTGTATAATTTTTTTTTATAATATATATTTAAATATTATTATCTCTTCCAGGTACCTCTTCAAGATGTTCACCAACTTCGACGACTACTGCGATTTCAATGACAGCATCTGCAGCACCGACTCAGGCTTCGAGAGGTCACATAATGACTCTTATGCCACCTCCGCTTCTTCCACCCCACTGAAGCACAACTCTTCAGACCAGGGCGTATGCGTCACCCCCATCAAGTCGGAAGTGCGAAGAAAACTATTCAGTGAATCCTATGAATTCCCATTCCAAAATCAAATCGAAGATGTTAAAGTTTTTGAGGAGAACATACAACTAGCAGTGACTTCAACCCCTATTAAGAAAGAAAGGAAACCGAAAGACCCAAACAAACCAAAGAGGAAATACGCGAATGGCAAAAATAGAGTATCAAGATGTAAAAGTCCTACACAGATCATGAGAATAAAGAGGTGTAGAAGAATGAAAGCCAATGACAGAGAGAGAAACCGGATGCATATGTTGAATGAAGCTCTTGATAGACTCAGGTGTGTGCTGCCAACTTTCCCTGAAGACACGAAGCTAACCAAGATAGAAACCTTGAGATTCGCTCACAATTATATTTTTGCTTTAAGCCAAACCTTGGAATCTTTAGACAACATCAATCTTGGACAAGCAGCAACAGAAAATTTTGGTTCAAGTTGCGAAAAGCTTCAAAACTATTCAGCTCATGAGAAAATCGCAAGAGATGCATTTAGAGACATATTCTCTTTGAATAATAAGCCTGATGAATGTAATAGCGATGGAAGCTATAGAAGCTTCCAGGGGTATAGCAAGCCTTTTCCAAATGGCTGCAACTTTATGCAGACTCCTGAAGGTGTCCTCATAAATGTGGGGAATGTGACGGTGTCGGTCAACAACAAGGGAGGAAACTGCATTACTTCAACGACGGGCAGTGGCTTCTTCACCCATCCATCTAGCTTTGGCGATGATGCCAATCAACAAAACTACTTTTATCAAAAACCCTATGTGCCATCTATTACTAACGGAGAGAATATGCATAATATTACTAGTAATACAGAAGAGTATTTTAATCAAAAGAATTACGAAATATTTAAAAACGCTTTTGATACAGCCAAAACGAAAAGATATCCAAAGACTGATGATTATGCAGCTAATTATGGACAATACACAAATATTTATGGACATAATGAGTGGCAAGATTTTAGTAGAGTAAGTGAATATAATTATCAGAATACTTATTATAACAATGACCAAAGAATGTATAGGAATTATTATAATAGACCAAGTATTGTAAACGCTCAAATATAAACGGTTGTGTTTTCTAGTCATTTATGTACAGCAAATTGTGTTAAGATTTCGTATTGTAAGTAGGTAAGTAAATGATCATGAAAACCTTACTAAAAGTATACAAAGGCAAGATATTTTATAAATACATTTAATGGGTATCTCGGAATGCCCAGATTAGAAAGGTTTTTACTGGTCGAATATTTTGATAAATATTTTTAGGGAACAATAATATTGTGATGTTTTTTTAGACAATAAATATGTAACTTGTAACTTTGACCAAAGAGTATAGAGTCTAGTCATGTTTTGAAATGTTTTGCAAAAATTTTGTAATAAATGTTTTTACAACACGTAATCTTTTCTTTTATTAAAATTAACATGGAAATTGACATGGAATGCTTTCGGTTGAAGTTAGGACGGTTGAAAAAAAAACAAGGTTCATAGTTGATTTACCGCTTACACTACAAGCGGGTATGAATATAAATCAAATGTGGAACAAAGGACGCTAAAGAGCGAAAACTTGTGAATGGGAGCGCACCCTAAATGCGCGGGCGCATTGTTAAGCATCTTTTGACAACCCTACCAAACTAGAAACCATCAAATCAAACGAATTTCAACTTTGTGCCCTTGATTTAGGAGACTCTTGAGAGAACAACTAAAACGGTTTTTGTGACAATCAAACCAAGTTATTCATGCTGATGGAACAGATAAATTTCAGCTTTATTTCCGTGATTTAAGACAAAGTTGAAAGTAAGACTAGAGATGTTGTAGGGGTAATAGGGCAACCGTTGAATTGAGTTGCGAAAAGTAATGTTTGCTTTGGAAATTCGTTACGGCCTATTTTGTTGCTTGCTCCAATGATTTGGGTGTTATAGAATTAATATTAGTAATAATAATAGCGCTGGTATCGAACGGTGTCGTAAATATTGGTGACTAATATTTATTTGTGTAGGCCACCTTTTGAACTGCTTGTTTAGTTTATTTGTCATATTCAAACCTGATACATGTACTGCAACTAAAGATTTATCCAAATTTCACGGCTTGCTTTGATAACGACGATAATAAATTCAAAATTAATTTTGTAGGTAATGAACATGGTCATAATTTAATTTGGATCTAAAAAAAAGTTGCCGGTGCGGGTTGCAGTCATCACAGAATCAAGACTATGTACCTATATGAGTAGGTATATTATCCACAGGGATGATAATACTGGAGTTGATTTTATCAAAACAGAAGCCGAAACTAGTTTGTTTTAACGGAACCAAAATCAAAAAAGAAACCGGAATTTCAACCGAAACTTTCGGGTATATTTGAACCGAAGCCAAATCTGCAATATAGCCACGTCGAGTTGAGAGAAAGAGAGAAAGAGAGAGAGCATAGGTAACTGTCGCTCTAATTAAGACATAATTAATTGAGGCGAAATATTTGATCGGAATTTCAATACAAAAATGCCAAAACAAAAGCGTTTGTCGAAAACCAAATAGGTAAGCAGGAAAGGACAAGCATAGAACTAAACATATATATTTCGCAATTTTGAGATTGGTCGTATAGTAATTAAAAGTTGCTCAGGGTTGTGTATTTATCGTTTGTCATTGTACGCTTTAATTTCGCACTTGCATACTTTTTCCAAATGTGACGGCAACGACAATAAAGGATAAACACTCGACCATCATATGCTCACAGCATGACCTATACATAAATGGCTTCAGAGGTTTCAATGCCTGGTGAAACACTCAGGCCTACTACCCGGAACACCGAAATTTCGGGGATTTAACTCTGTCACTCTAATGATGCCTTCGTTGGAGTCCCAGAGAAAATTGAGGATTTCGTAGTTTGCGGTAAGACCACTGAATAGTTAGTTTTGGAACTCATGATTATGAAATGATACGCGTAAAATACAATTCGTCACGCGATATTGGTTCCCGCTTAGTTTTGTCACAGATTTGTTATCGCATCTGCGAGTTAATTGCGAACGACTTTTAATTTACCATTCGTCACAGGATATTGGGGGTATTCCAATTTCCGTCACATTTTATTTCTAATATGTGGGCAAATAACTTTCAAAAGTACGATTCGATTCAATTTAGGTAAATGTGGGTAAATACATAATTTTAGACGTGACTTACTGTCGACTCAAGGAAGATGCGTATTTGCAGACGGAATATTATTAGTTGAAACGGATGGCTCCGGGATTTGCAAAAATGAATAACAGGAGTATTAAAAAAAAAAAGAATAACAGGAGTCAAGCATAATTATTGTACTTTTCTTAAAATGTGGTTTCTGTAAAAAATCTATAATTATTAATAAATTATCGAGAGCTGTGAATTACATTTGTAACACTAAGGATTTTGAATTCAAATTATGAATGCATTTGAGATTCATTAATACCTATTGTACGGATCCTTATCAAACACAGACGAAGAATTAAAGTGGACATTATCTCTTTGCAATTAGGCTTACTATTAGTCAAATGATGACAATACAAGAGTTAAGAAAAAACAGAAACAGTACCTACCACACAATGCATTGCAAAATTTTGTACCTACACACAAATTAAATACTACTAGAGTCATGTGCAATTGCAAGCTCTCGGTAATTTAACTATACCTACTTAAAATCCTTAATCAAAAAATGTGTACGTACTTTTCTATAATAAGCATTGCCATTGGACATTCTCTCTGTTAGCACACCACATTTTAAGGACTAAGTTTTGGTAATAAATTGTCATTCAGTAAATCGCCTCGTCACGTCAACCTCGCCAAATGTAATTAAGCTTCCCTCGCGGTTTGCAGAACTCGCCATCAGCTCGGCACCTAATCCTTCGCATTCGTTCCCCTACAGAATAATAATACTGAATCAGTAAATAGTTTGATCGTGCCACTGGTAGGTAGTTTGAACAAGTGAATTTGTTTGATGTGGAGATATTGATGTGCTACTGAAGACGTAGTATTTCATCTAGCGATGGAGTTTTATGCCAGAACTTCAAATCCTGTGGAATGTGGAATGTGGAACGTATGTACAATAATCACGCCATTGCATTTTTTGGTAATGCCCCTAAATCTCCAGAGTAGTTGGTGGGTGGGTACCTACTCTTTTCTTGGTCACAATTTTCTGTTCACATTTCGAATATAATTATAAATTCAACATTCATTTATGAAAGACATTTCGAAACCAAAATGTAATACTTAAACGGTAATAGTCACTATGCGCGTCATGTTTATAAATGAATTTTGGAATTAATTTGGAACTATATTAGTTGTCAGTTACTTATTATTTTAGTTGGGTATACACATATGTATATAAATTGTACCGTTTGTGAAACATTGTATACCTAATTTATATAATATTATATTAGGTACTCGAAAATGAAGCTGAACTCAATAAACTCGTAATAAAACTCCACCACTACCCCAATCAAACAGCCATATTGACCCTCGAACTATAAAAAAGTTAACAAAGCCAACTAAAACACATACAAGTCCAGCCTGCGGCTAATTGAGTCATTGTCTGTCTGTTTGTCCGTCTTGTTTAAAATTCATCCTCGTATTTACTTAGTCCGCTAAACCAATACGACCCACCAACTTAACTATACAGGCCAAAATTTGAACTACAATAAGCGTAGAACTGAAGAGATGTAAGAAAAATAAAAAACACATAATAAAATAGACTTTTTTAAGTGACACAGAGGGTTCATATTTGAAATTATTTTAGAATAGACTTGAAGTTTTTCTGTTCAGGCAATGCCGATAACATTTAATTTGAGAAAAAACTTTATAGGAACGTGTTAAGGCTTGAAATGCTATTGTGAATACGGTAGCGACAAAGCAGAAAATAATAAATTGGTGACGGAGGAAGTTTGTTGGTTTTAGTTTTTTAAATAGAGCCTTTTTTGGGGCGTTTTAATAGGGTTGGCTAATGATTTTATATTTCGTTTTGATAGACATATCGGTGTTTCCCCGCGGGTTTGGAATTATAAAATGGCTTTCATTTGCTCACATAGTTCGTAGACTTGAAGACCGTGCCTATTAAAGACCGCAGTGGAAAATGCACTATCTAAGGACCAATCGTGTTTGTAATTACAAGGTCTTACAATCAAGTGGCGGCGAGGACTAAAATGAAAGACCAGAGATTTGGCAGCGAATCGAGTTGTCGAAATTTGTATGCGTAAACTAAATATTCTTGTCCAATTTGTCTCTCTATGTGTATGCTACATTAGGTACTTAGGTATATTAAACTGAAAATCAAACAGTAGATAAATGTATAAAATTTAATTCCCAACTACTTCATAAGATAGGTATTATTCTACATACATTATGTAGAAATAGGCCACTTTCGTAACTAATAGTTTCGAAACTAGTTGAGATAACGTAATTATTAATATTTTTTGATACTGGGTTTCCTTAAATAAATTGGTCTGTTTTAGCAACTCCTACGGAATACAGAAACTTGATACTTCGTTTCGAAACTTTATATATAATAATGTATTTTTAATAAAACTACAATTTGTGTACATAGGTTAAATCTAACTAATCTACTTAACCTAACCTATATCTAAGATTGGCCCTTGTGACATTGTACCGAGGATGCTGGTTTAGTTACGTCGTTTCGCGATCTCAGCAAAAAATTTTCGTGCGCTTTAATTGATATAAGGTATTGGGTACCTATATATCGATACTTACAAAGAAAGGGAAAAGTTAGTCTAGCGCATCGATCAACAATACATCTGGTATTGTTGATCGATGGTCTAGCGGGATACCGTCGCGCCGCATTTCTGCTGGTGCAGTGATATAAGTCATTGATCGTATCAATTCTGTAAATAGCCATAATTCCGGCCATAACGGCCAGCAATATTCATAACTATTAGCTCCCCCACGGATTGCGGCCGCTAATCCCAGAATCGGCACAAATTGGTGGACAGATTGACTGTGCTGTTAACCGATTTTATTTGTGGCTTGTTTGCAAGTGCTGCAACCAAAAATACCTAAAATAATGTAGGAAATAATATTCCTGAGCTAATAAAGGGTGTAGGTACAGACTATAAAATAAAAAAATAATTGTACGTGTAAGCTTATTTAAAGTCAAAGCCAGAAATATAGCTACTTAACTTTATTGGCATGACTTTTTTATTATTTCAGGTTAACTTTTCTTTAAAAAAATGTACGTTGTGCTTACCTACATTTCGTATAAGTAGATAAAATTTTCAGTCATAAAAATCTTAATGCGGAGTCTATATAATTGTAAATTCTACAAATAATTAATTAATTGTATGATGTTATACATATAAATATTTAGGTAGGCATGTATACGAGTAGCTATTAAAAATGTGCAAAAAATTAAATTTATACATAAAAAAACCATTAAAATATTAGTAGTAGGTATGACTTAAAACGGGTTATTTACCACGTAAATTGTAATTATTGAGCACCCGAAATTTCGGCACTCTATAATTATTTACAATTTACATGCTAAATATCTCGTTTTAAGTCATACTAACAATGTAAATTACCATTAGTAGCTTTAAACTTAGCCGTTAAGCATTATTAATATTATAAGAGCGACTAAAATGTATTATCTAAAATAAATAAATCTAAAATCTAAATATCTTGGGACATCTTACACAAATCGACCTAGTCCCAGTCCCACGGTAAGCTCAATTATGGCTTGTAGTGTGGGTACCAGGCGACGATATATATATTAGATAGATATGTACAGATACTTAAATACATAGACAGCCATGACCAACGAACAAATATTTGTGATAAATAAAATACACAAATAATGCCCTCGCCGGGATTCGAACCCGGAACCTCCAGCTTCGCAGGCAGGGCCACTACCAACTAGGCTACGGTGGCTATCTAAATCCAAATGTGCAATTTGTAATGTATCAACCTAACGTTGCATGTGCACGGTACTGTACCTATTTTTGTTTGTCTTCAACCGAAGCGTAAGCACTTGAAAATTTTACGAAGCACTTATCGTGCCTAAATGCGACTTCAAACTTAACTCCTAGCAATAAAGTTCAAGTTCCTAAAATTTAATTTCCAAGCGTTACCAATGTAACTCGAACCAACACAAACAAAGTTGAACTCTATTCCATTAGTCTTAAATGTGAGAACAATTGTAGTTTTAAATTAGGGTTGCCACCAAACGTGGTAACATTTGGTACTTTGTATTCGTGTACTCGAGATTGATTGAAAACTAACTATAGCGTTGTAGGTTTGTTTATGGAGATAACAGTGACGTCACTCGAGTAGGTAAGAGCACATCTGCACTTTAATTAATAGGCACGTTGGATAAAATGTATTTAAAGTGATATACAAAGGGAACAAAAACTATAAAATTAAGTAAATCACCTGTTGAATACCAGTAGTGCCAATATATTATTCCACTATTCCATTATGGAACGTCAAACGTCATACTTATCGGTACATCACATACATATACATGACATGACTAGTGTTACATGCGTGTGTTTGATACACCAGAATGCTTAGCCAAGTTGCCAAGCGCTAGCGCTTAGTAGCGTATCGTAGTTTTCCCTCTCTGTCACTCTTTCTTATTAGTGCGACAAAGACAGTTAGTTGCCTTTCGTTTACGATTGACGATTAAGCGCTTGCGATTGGCAACTTGGCTAAGCACTCAGGTAATTTTATTACGTTTCAACCTAGTTATAACTACTGTTGTAAGATGGCCTGGAACTTCTGCGTTGAAGAGAGGGCCTGTTTTAATGTAGGTATGACATTAACATTATGCTATATTCAAAGGGATAGGCAACTTTCAATAAAGCAACCAACATAGCATTCAAGTTAATTCTTAAAAAGTTTAAATTATAGGTGGTGGTGTGGTAGTTTAAGTTAGTTATTAATATTTTAGTTTTAAGAATGATTTGTGTGTTTTTTACATAGTAAATATTATGTTTGTATAATAAATATAGGTATATACAAGGTATTAATAAAATGTTGAAAATTACATTATAAATTAACTTAAATACAATATTAAAGTAAAAAACTAGATCTTAAAAGTAAACTTAATTAACTTAAAAAAAATTATATAGGTACATAGAAAAAAAAATATGGCAAAAATACCTGTCAATATCCGCTCCTTAGCGCTTCCGGTGCAAAGGTGCCCATAACACTCACATAAATGCCCCATACAATATAGGTATATAGGTATATTGTAAATATAGGTATATTGTATATAATTAATAATATGACTTTATTTAGGCAAAATAAATTATAGGTAAAAATATTTTATTTAAATATTTTTGCGATCGCCTTATTTAGATATTTTTGGCCGCTCGCAATATGTAGGTAGGTATATGTATTTAACCGGATCCATTATTCATCCGGATCATTATTACGTGGTACGCTAATATGTAGGTATATAATTATTTACGTATATAACCTTGTTAAATATCAGATTTACGATGCTCAATCAATAATTATCTTAACAGACACATTATTCCTTAATTATTAATGAATTAAATATACTTAGTAATAATGATGTTTAGAAGCAACCACTTGATGATACTGTAGGTAAGTTAAATTAAAATCTCTTCAATATAACCAAATGTCCCACTTGTAAAACCAGTATGTCACTAACATTAGCACCAATCTTTAAATTTTTGTTTGTTTAAAAAATCGCAGTGCGTGTGAGTCGCGTGTCGGTCGCGTGCGGGACGCGTGCGACTCGTAGTAACACCTCTCTAGTGATTTAAAGTGATATGATATCCTAATGAGTGGTTAAATTGCTGGCACGTGGTGTTTATGGTTATATTAAAGTATTGACATGTGTGCTTTTAGCCGTTGCATATTTGCAGTCACTGGATTGAAGTGGCAAAACGGAGTTAAATTGTTAGAAGTGTCAAAAATACGACTTGATCAGTAAGTTGGTTAGGTATCCCTAGATTGCGTAAGTGGGACTTAGTGTTTCAGTATAGTAGAGGAAGATGCGTAGCGTAGCCAAGATGCGAATTGCTATCACTCGTGAGCGAAAAGCAACTACTTAATTGTTTTTGTCACACTAATTAGAAAGAGTGACACAGAGAGAAAACTACGATACGCTACTTAGTGTTAGCGATTGGCAACTTGGCAGCGCACTCTGATATCCTGAAACTATTCTGGAAAGAGCTTTGATCGCATGCCATGTATAAATGATAAAATAAATTCAGCAGAAAGCTATGAATCTCCTCTTTTCGATCAGAGGAGATTCATAGCTTTAGCTTACAGTGAAAAAAAGTTCGTAAATTTCGAGCGATTTCTCTGTCATTTCCATTACATCTTCGTTGGAAGGACAGAGAGGTGAATAGGTGTCTTCTGGGCGAACTCACTCCATCATAGGCCGCGTCTCTGCTCTCGGCTAGTCTGTGGCAATGAGTAAAAAGAAGAAAAAAAGACTTAATAGGTACCTACCAAGGATCGGACAAACCCCCGTCATTTCGAAAAAATAACCCTGTTCCGTACAGTAGAGACTTCCTTATCTTATGATACGAACATACTTTATTATATAAGAATTTTTTTATTAACACTATCACAAAGTATCTATTTAGGAGATCCCAACTCCTTCTTACTTTTATGTACCCTGATTGTGAATTTATGTCAATTAAACGACTTCAAATTTTTTATATTGAATTTTGATCTAATGAGTGCATAATTATCATCTTACGTTACCGCGATATTTATTTATGAAATAAAACGATTCAAACGAATTATATCGCGTATATAAATTAACGTTGTAACGACGTTTCGATCAATTATTATGGTGTGCACAAGTATCTTAGAAATAGTAGGGATCTCCTAAATAGATACTTTGTGTTCGTATTATAAAAAAAAATATCTTAATAAATAAATAAATATCTTAAATATGTATCTTAATAAAATAAGTTAACATCATAAGATAAGGAAGTCTCTACTATACGGAACAGGGTTATGTTTTCAAAATGACGGGCGTTTGTCCGATCCTTGGTACCTACATAAGTTGGAAATTTACGACTTTCGATATTTGCAGTAACTTTACTTGTAGGTATGGTACTAATTAACTTTACTTGAAGGTCATCATCATCATCATCACAAATTTAAGAGCTTTGCTCTTGTCGGTGGAGTTCTCGCCACTCTGTCCACGTCTCTGCTACTGTTTTGAGCTCCTGATACGTCACTACTTTAACTTTCTCTTTGGCTTGATCTAAAAATGCACGTCTTGGCCTTCCTATCTCTCTTCTTTTTTCAATTTTGCCTTCAATTATGAAATTGAATTATAAAGTCGTCATGACGTATCAGGTGCCCCAACATGTTTCCTCTTCTGTTCTCTATCATTTTCAACAAGCTTCTTGTCTCACCTACTAAATTCAACACCTCTTCGTTAGTCTTTTTTTCTTTCCAGCTTATACCTTTCATCCTTCTCCATGTCCACATTTCGAAAGCATTTACTTGTAGGTAATGGTACCTATAATTTGAAAATATTGTTCCCACGGTGGTGTACCACCAAAAATCACTAGTCTTCTCACATACTCAAAAAGTCCTAAATAAACTTTCGCACGCTCAATATTAACCCTATTAACACTCATGGCTTTTTAAACACCATGTAATTGTCACATTATCCCACTTGAACTGTCCCGTGTCTGTGACAAAAGTATTAGGAAGTGGCAAAAATGATGCGCAAACTCAAGTGTGGATTTAGGCCATTTACAAATATCAAGTAGCTTGGGAAAAAAGCTGGATGCGTTTTTTCTCATGCATTGATAGTTTATTTAGGTGCTGCTTTTTATGACAAACTTATTTTAAACCAGGAATAATAAATTAGAACGCCTTTTACAGATACCTATAATTATATGATTTTACTTTATGCCATTGAAATGAGGAAGAAAAGATTCGTAACCAGTAGCAAAAAAAAATACCTGTGTAGGGAACCAGTTCCAGGAGGAACACAGACAGAGGCTACTTGCGTAGGATCATCACAAGATTTTCTATTATTTGTACGAAGAGCAAATTGACCAAAAATAGCAATGATATAATAAGAGCATCAAACGAGAAGGCCTCCTGATCACGTTTTACAGTCTACCATGTCCTTCAAGCTCCCACAACCCAGAAGAAGAGGGAAACCCACAAAGACATGCCTGACTCAATCAAGGAAGACCAAAAGTGCTGCAATATTTCTGAAGACGACACGTCAGACAGGGCAAAGTGGAAAGAGAAGACGAGGAAAGCAGACCCCACCATCAGATGGGAATAATAATTGCCAAGGAGAGTGAGAGAGAGAGCAGCAAACGGGTGGGCAGTTGAAACTGTCGGATTGTGAAAGGTTTTATTTTGTATTGTAACTGGTTTTACAAAAATATAAATTAATATTCGTAGCTGGTTTCGTATACCGAAAATAAAATTCTTCGATTGCCACTGGTTACGAAATTGCGATTTCGTAGTAAGGTTAGTTAGTAGTACACGGCCGAAGGATCCTAATTAAATGATTGATTGGGTACTTATAACATTATTAATGTATTTTTTTATACTTATTGTACGATTACGATTATATTCTAACAGTATGCCTAGTTACGTTGATAAAATGAGAAGTTTTATTTACCTATCTTACGGAGACGCAAAGTTGTGTACATATGTTTTATATTAACAAAATTAAAACATACTTATATATATAATGTAAAAATCAATTAAACATCTCCTCATAATCTTGTTTAAACCGTCACCTCAACAGATTACCCAAAACCCTAATCGATCATAAAAACTGCACCCCACTTACCACACAATTTCCCCGATAAAAAGGCCCTTTCACCGAAAATGCATTTTTTCGATAAAAAGTGCATGAATGCAGTCCATTGTGCCGGCGACAGATGGCGATAAGGGCAAACGGTCTGACACCGGCGGTCAGAAACGTCTATTATTAAATGTATTATGGATTACAAATATTACTTGAACTTCCAAAAAATAAATCCAAATAAATTTCCAGTTTTCGAAGTTCTCTTTTAGAAGGCGCTATTCGTTTTCAGAAAGGATACGTTTGGTTATACTTGATACGTATACGTTTTAATTTTTTTTACCCTTATTAATTTCAAAACTGTACCTTCAATTTATATAAATAAATTAAATCTAACTAACCTTGCCTATATCTAAGATTGGCCCTGTGACGTAGTATCGAGGATGCTGGCGGCATTTCCTCGCTGTAGGTATCGCAACGCTGATGCGTTGTGTGGGGAAGTCGTCAGTATTATTTCCTTATGTTTGGGCCATAAGGTCCAAAATTGTACATATTTTTTTGTGCCCTTGACTGCATACCTACTTAATCTCGCAAAAAACATTAGTCGTTCTAAAGAAAATGCCTTAAACACAACCATAATCACTACATAGTATAAAATAAAGTCACTTTTTCTGTCCCTGTGTCCTTTTGTACGCTTAAATCTTTAAAACTACGCAACGGATTTTGATGCGATTTTTTTTAATAGGTAGAGTAATTCAAGAGGAAGGTTTTTATGTAAGTATAGTACCCGTGCAAAGCCGGGGCGGGTCGCTAGTTAAAAATAAAGTAAATAAATCTTCCCTCTTCAAGATAACTACCGTAAAAGCTTATAAACACACAAACAAGCGACATCGGCGCGAGCGCAGCGAATCCACCAATAACTCCAATTACTGGGAATTTCACGCCCGTCCAGTGGTAATTGGTTAAATATTACTTCGTTTTGGTGGATATTTAGCTATTTACCTTAACTTGAATACCGTGATAATTTATTGACATTGCAGTTGGAGATTATTTAAGTTTGGGGCAACTGAATTCCGTATGAGAAACATTTGAGAATGGAAAGACCTCTAATATAAACATAGAGGGAGAGTATTTTGAGTTAAATACCTACCTAATTAGGTAGTTAGGTAAGTATTTAACTCAAAATGCTGCTATGATGCGATTATGATTCACGACTGGTATTTGCGTGTACCTTTCATATCGCATATTATCCTCTCTGAGTCCACTGCTGGACGTAGGCCTCTCCTATTCACTATGCGTATATAGGTGGGCCGGGCAAGCGGATTGGCGATCGCAGTGTGTCCACTATGATGATGAAGCTGTCCATCATCAATCTTCTTTGAACGAATATTCAGTGACACTTCAATTCCTTAGTGGCCTTAGTCGACTCTTACAACACTCACGGGAATATTTGAAGGGTCCACGGAAAAAAACATGTCCAGTGCTTAAAAAGATCAGGGCAAATTCACACTTTATTCTGTTAAAAGTAAGGTGGTTTTTCCTTCTGTAATTTGAATTGACTAGACATATTCTGGACCCTTCATTTGCAGTGGTGACAAAATGTCTACAGAATTTGTAATCTAGATTACAAAATACACATACAAATGTAATCGGAAGGAGTAATCAGATTACCTTTTGCCCAACTTACTGCCGCCACCACGCGGCATAGACCCTTCACTTGTCTTCTTCTTCTACCTAGCGTTATACCGACCTTTGCCAGGGTCCACTTTCCTACTACATTTCCTCCACTTTGCGCGATCCTAGGCATCTTCTACTGTAAGCCCATTCACACTCATGTCAGCCTTTACGACATCTAGCCATCGCTTCTTTGGTCTGCCGCGGGGTCGGGGGCCGTCAAAGGCTAGGTTAAGGCATATGTTTCCTACGTAGTCAGGTGGCCTACGACAAACGTGATCAAACCACCGAAGTCCCTTCATTTGTATTTAATAAAATTCATATTATAATTAACAGCTCACTTGTTGTTATTGTATAGGTTCTTACCTTGTTTGTCCACAGAGGGTGTCAGATGGGTATATCGCTTAATATGCCGTAATTCGAAGCACGCGTTCCCACTTCTGCACGCGACCAACACGTGTCGTACTGCACGCCCGGCACTTCATATTGATATAACCACGATTATAGACTAACCCGAATAAGTTGGGACCCTTTAAACGAAGCGTGAAGAAGCATATAGCGGGCCAGCAAGGCGGTGGCAACTGACAGGTTACTGTTGGTCTCCTGTTCGTTGCCGCCGCGATTTGGGCTCCACTTTTTACTTACGATCAGGTGGAGTGAAGCCACTTTGTTGTGCCAATACTGCCAATATAAAAAAAAACCTTATTCGAAAACGTCTCCTAACTTAGCAAGCCGCTAAGTATTGTTTATCCCTTTCGATCTTATCAATAATATGGTCTTCATGAGCAGAAGGGACAAAAGGGACAAACGATACTTAGCTGCTGCATGGGCAATTGATACTTGACACATTAAATTTAGTGGAATTGCCCAACTGGGTCACGATACGATAATTATCTCCCAGTAATTTTCCTGAATTGTCATCTTTCACTTTCGTGCGGTACAGCGAGGAAATGCCGCCAGCATCCTCGGTCCAATGCCACAAGGGCCAACCTCAGAAATAGGTTAGGTTAGTTAGATTTAATTTATGTAGGTATATATAATGAATCATCCAATCGGACACATTTTCAAAAGCTTACAGCTGTAAGCTAAAACACTCAAATAAAATTTGGTATAAGAAAAATACCTACATTACGATATAAGTGCGAAAACAATGAAGTGAATTTCCTTTTCGCACGGGTATCGTACATTTTTCAGTACATACACAAATGGCCCTCTAAAGTTTCCATTTGAAAAGAAATGAACCACTCGCACTAGTGCGCAAAAAAGCACTATCTGTACTAAAAAATATTTTTCAGAAATATTTCATTGTAACGATAGTTTGCCCATGGTAAAAAGTAAAAAACGGCATACCGGCAAATCCGAATCACTCGGACCAGTGACAGCACAGCCGACAATGCCCCGAGGTGTGGGCACAACGAAAAATCCCATTTAGCCGCGGAGGCGGAATAATGACTGCTTTTTACCGGTTTAATCCGGATCAGATCACTATCTGGAATAGGGCTGCCAAAAAGGGAATGCATGCCTCAAAATTACAATGATATTTAGGTCAAAATTCTTTTCGTTTTCGTTGTCTTGTTTCATACCACTCTGTCACGCTTTTAGTTGCTGTTTTGACTCAGTAGGTATATAAAAAAAATCAGTGCATCTGCATTTCTTTTTCACGCTAGATTTTAATCCAAACATCAGAAATTGAAAACAAAACATCAGCTCATACAAAAATCACCACTGCATCACGTTTTTTAGGGACACAAAATAAGACAACGAAAAGAATTTTGACCCATTTGCTACAAATAATGTATTCTTCTTGTATTTTTTATGATATTTGTAAATTTTATATGCTAAATAAGACATTTACAAGTAAAAGAAGTGTCAGTCTAGGTATCAGAGGTCTTATGTTGTCAAAGAGGTCTATTTTGTCTCTCTGTTAAATATTGCTGAATGTCAGGTCAGTTGTCAGCATCATAATAGGAGCATTCCATGAAAACATCAACTTTTGTCGCTCACGTGTCACTATGGTAGCGACCCTAATAAAATATGCCACTCGCTAGGATACACTGTCAATCTTAAAGCCTAGATATGGTATTATTATACCGTAACCCGGCTTACTAATTATAATTAAATTTCTCAAAAGTATTGAAAAGACAGTGTCACTTACGACACGTTTCCATGGAATGCCCCAATACCGCTACATTTGGGTCAAAATTCTTTTCGTTGTCTTATTTTGTGTCCCTAAAAATCGTGACGGAGTTGTGATTTTTGTAGGAGAATATGTTTTGTTTTCAATTTCTCATGTATGGACTAACCCTTTCACAGCCAGCTAAAGAAAATATAAGTGTAAATTTGAACTGTAAGAAGTTATCAATAAAGTTTAAGATCACAACTGCGAAAATAACGAATTAGGTTCGTGATTAACTTGTAAAAGGTTAAAATCTAGCGTGAAAAAGAAATACAACTGCACCGATTTTTTTATACTGAGTCGAAACAGCAACTAAAAACGTGACAGAGTGGTATGAAACAAGACAATGAAAATAATTTTGACTCATATATATAAAGTTAGATGAAGAACGTTGGCAACCCTAATAAAAACACTATACGTTTGATATTCATGATCACTCCCTGTGGACCGGGATTAGGGATGTAGATTTGGTTTCATTTGATATTAATTTTGAAGGCAGTTTCGTTGGTAAAAAGGGAATATTTTAAAATTCGCCGACAGTTTAATGAACCTGCTCATAGAGCCGTGTAACTTGTTTAATTCAATTGTTAATAAAGAAACATTTTGTTAGTAATAATCGGCTACTTCTCGTATCAAAAATAACTTCCTTGATAATTTTATTTTATTTCGTTTATAGTAAACTAGCGACCCGCCCCGGCTTCGCACGGGTACTATACCCACATAAAAACCTTCCTCTTGAATTACTCTACCTATTAAAAAAAATCTCATCAAAATCTGTTGCGTAGTTTTAAAGATTTAAACGTACAAAGAGACATAGGGACAGAAAAAGTGACTTTATTTTATACTATGTAGTGATATACGGTAGGTACAGTCTACAAAAAAGTGTTTTACCACTATTCAGTGGTAATAAAGTCAAAAAGTGGTAGATAGGTACATACATACATTCGGACTCTTCACGCAAGTAGTCATTTGACCTTCATCTAGTTCAATAATCTAGCCTACAAATACAAATTACTTCTTCACGAAAACTTCTCTAATTCCCCCAAATTCCGTACTCTGTTTATTGTTTTTTAAGCTACTCGTTTAAACGCAGTTTTGGAAAGCTCTTTTCTATGCAGTTATCGAAACATTTCTCCTATTCAGTAGATATATTATGATTATGAATTATTATATTATTTCGTCTTCAACGAGGCTAAAATCCGTTACTATAGTTCGAAACTAAGCAAACAAACATTTTATAAATCGAACATATAAATTTCCCTTATTTCCTCCAAAGCAGTAGCGGCCGATCACAAACTACAGTAATTAAATCTTTAGGGAGCAGAGACTCAGGGACCAATAGAGGGTGAGGACAATAGGTCCAACACCAGGTGACGTATTACCCTCCCGGCTAGAAAAGTCACAAAAACATACAGAATACACGGCGCATACGACCTTTTTCAAACTCACAATCATACTCAAAAACCAACATAGCCATGCACTTGACGAATCATAGAATTTTAAACGTCGGCTTATAAATGAAAGGGGAAGTAGTCGGTGGTGATTTCTGCAAGTGCAGATGTAAGTTTGCTGAAACACAAAAGAGCCGGTTGACTTTATTTCGTTTGTGATTTAGTGACGTAGTTATAACGCGTGTCAATGGTGGCTTGCGTTTGATGTGCTTTGCTGAGTAAATAAAATAAAAATAGCTATGACAGTTCTATTACAATTGGAACTTGGCAGAGACAGTTATCAGTAATCAGTAATGTTTATTGTTTTCATAGGTAATACAAGATGAGGTAATACATTCTATGTGTCCAGCTATGAAACCCTGAGGGGCACTACAATATTTCCTTAAGACTAATTAATACTAAATCTTACAACCTACTCCTATATAACTGTATACTGTTGAACTTTAAACAGATTAGAAACATCCCTTTTGTTATAAATTGTTTGTCTTAAATTTTAAACTGTAGAATAGAAACATTCTTATCTAAATTAAAACAAATTTAAATTAAAATAAATGTATATTTCTTAAATTTGTTTCAATTTAATAATGTTTTGGTCTACGGTTTCAAATCTAAGAGTGTACACAAAAGTCTCCCTGCCAAGTACCTACTAATTGTATGTCTCATGATAGTTTTATCGTGAGACATAATACCACTAAAATATAATTAAACGGTTAAACTCACGTGTATGTTTAGTAAGGCGCGACATGTTTTCGGAGAGCCTAGATCTCCATTATCAAGCGCTGAGCATGAGTAAATGAACGTGAGTTTAACTGTTTAATTGTATGTTCGTAGAAACACCCTGTATATGTACCTATGTAGTATTATTTGCATAATTCCATACGACTATGTCCCCTAATTTGCTTATTAAGCAGGTACAAGAAAATTGGAGAACTTAGTGCATTTAGGTATTCTCTACCTACATAATCAACAGTACGGCCAAACAGATAAGTCAAGGTGAGCCAAGTCAAAATGCGGATTTAAACTTTCACATTTTATCACTCATATTTTAAATACAAACGGGTCTTAATCGTGTAAACTTACGTTTAATTATATCCTGACGTTTCGGGTATGACGTTACACAGAGTGAGAGGCAGAGTCTGCCTTGTCTTTAAAATACAAGTCTAAATGCCTTCATCATCAGCCTATGATAGTCCACTGCTGGACGTAGGCCTCTCCTATTAACTATGCGTATAGACGCATTAGGAGGTAAATGCCCATAGTCGCCACGCTGGGCAAGCGGATTGGCGATCGCATTAATGTGTCCACTATGATGACGCTGCTGCCCATCAACAAAGATCCATCAATAAATATATAACAATCTTTTATTAAATAATGGTAAGTGACACTTCAATCCCTTAGTCGACTCTTACGACACCCACAGGAGGAGTTGGGGTGGTGACAAATGTATTCTTACTGCCGTCACCACACGGCACCTTAGCTGTCAAAATGCCTTAGCGGTTTATTTATGCCTTTGTTTGGTAGAGACAACAAAAAATTAAGTCTAACACTTTACAACTCTTTTCGGTGGTAATAAAGTAGGTAAGTGGTAGAAGTTCTGTGTTCTACCGTAGAACACATTTTTTGTTGACATTACTTGGACTGTACCTACTTATGTTGGCTACCCTTATAATTTTCTTCAAAAGTGGTCATCCTTGGTACTCCAACCGGTAACTATTATTAAATATTCCAAATCCCCTTTAGATGTTATCAGAGCACATTAGCGATCATTGTGGAGCTGTATCTCATCTGACAGGATATCTGACACTATCTGACATCTCCCCTCGTCGGCCATTTGTCAGATCGGTGTTGGCGCAGTCGGATTTGACATTATTTGGGCCTTCGTCCTGACATTTTATTTTCACTTGTATCAATTTTTTTAATAGTACGTTACGATACAAGTGCGAATAAAATTAAGTTTCGAATTTCCATTTCGCATGTATATCGTACGACGTTTAGATACCCTCCGAAGTAATACATGTGCGAGAAGGAAATTCATAACTCGTGTCGATTTAAAACACTATTTTTAGTACAGATGGCTCCTTTTTTGGCTCTAGTGCGAGAAGTGGGCAGCCAACGGATACGTGAGACTTGTTGAAGGGGGTGAAATAGGTAAATGTCGCCATTTTCATTGTCCAAGAGTTTGTCTGTAAAGGGAAGGAATAAGATATAGATATAGCGTGCGTAACTGCGTAACTACCACACGTCATATTAAATATTGGCTCCATAGTAAATATTGTTCAAAATCATTAATAGGTTCATGTTCATTATCTTGTCTCACCATTTTACTAACATTCTGTGTAAAGAAACAGCTAACTAATAAGTAAAACTTTATTGAGTTTGGTAAAGACATTTTTGTGGCAACATTTGTCGCTTTTTCGTGGGTATGAAAGCTGCCTAATAATAATTTAAAAAAAACCATGGCATACATTTTGACATTTTTGAACTGTCTTTAATTTACTTCTTTATGAGATTAATTTTGTAATGTAATTTATTTTAATACAATTTTAATGTTTATATGATTTTTTAATACACGCCTTTTAGAGAAACCGCCGATATGTCCCATAGCACTTCAGAAATGCAATCAATAGAGGTAGTACAAGTTGAAGTCGAAGAAGAGCAGGAATCCGAGGAGCCATCCCGGTCGGAATGGTCTTCACTCTACAGCGAATATGTCACGAACCAGAAGAGAGCGCTTTACGATCGAGGGCTGTACGACCCGGGCAGCGGAGAAATCTGTGCTGCCATCGTCACCCAATCCGACAGCCAAATGTTAAGACACGTCTACTACAGCTACCCCAGCCTTCATGACCCTGGAATATCGGACGCACTCATCGGTCCCCCACCACAGCCCACCTACCCCAACGATGGCCAAAAACTATACCTAGATTTATGCAAAGAAATGAACCAATGCCCAGTCAGCATCTTCTACAAAGCGCTCCGAAAAGGCATTGCAGATCTTAGCTACTACTCCGTCAATCCTTACGGCGTCCAAGCTATGGCTAAAAGTATGATCAACAATAGGACTCTTACCGTCATCGATCTGACAGAAAATTTTCTCAACAATGATGCTTGCTTCCATTTAGGAGAAATGCTGAAGTTGAATACGGCGCTAACTGAATTGAATCTTTCTGGGTGTAGGATCGGAGTCAGTGGAATTCACAGATTGTGCGCAGGACTACCGACGAACAGAGCCTTAAAGGTGTTGAACCTGAGTCGGAACCAGCTCGGCGACGATGGTGTCGAACACTTCGCTCACGCTGTGTTCTCCGGCTCTGATGTCCAAGAAGTAAATCTATCCAACAACGAAATCACCGGCAAAAGCATCCAGACCCTCGCTGAAGCTTTAGAGTGGAACAACAGTATAACACATCTCGACTTATCCCGCAATTTTCTTTACTCATTCACTTCTGGACTCACCAATCTACTCGGTGAATTAGCGAATAGTATTTTCATCCATTATGTGAACCTATCATGGAATAGTTTAAGTGGCCCCAAAGCATCTGGGGGAATAAAGAAAATTTTCAAAGCTCAAAATTTGCAACATTTAGACATCAGCAATAACAAGTTCTCGACTACAGAAACGGTAATAGACTTGACGGTAGGCATGGCTAAACCAAGGAAAATGGTCACATATGATGTTTCATACAATCCAATCAAGGCGGTAGATTCCGTATTATTTATTAAGAAATTACAGCTAAAAGTGGTGAAAATAAAAGTTTTAAACATGGATGGCATAAATGTGAACGGCCAATTTCTACGGCTGTTAAAAGCTATGATGGAATTACCATTTAAGCAAAACGTTAAAGTAACGCACGGGTATGTGGAAGGGACGTACAAAGGAAGTGGTCCAGATCCGAGAGAGACCATACTAAATAGAATAGAGTTTATATGCAAGAAGCCTAAGAAACGCCCGGTAGATATAGCGCTTCTAGTTTACCAGTTGCTGGAGCAAGGGATGAAAACGATGGAGTTAAAGGATTTTGGTTATCAGATAAAATTCGCAGGTGTTGCATTAGATGAAGATCTTTTATTCGAGTTGCATGCATTATACCCTGCGCCACAGGCAAAGAAAGGGGGTAAGAGAATCGATTTATTTACAATGGCGGAATACTTGAAGAGGAAATGGCCCGAGAGGCTGCTGCCTCCGCCGCCGCCGCCTCAGAAAGAATCAGAGCCTGCACCAATTGCATTAAAAGAGGCCCCTAAAAAAGGAGGGAAGGAGAAGGCTAAGAAGAAGAAGAAGTAAACAATCGAAACTCCTTATGTGACAATAAAATAAGTATCAGACACTGATCTCACTGCGAGCGATGAAGCAGAGCTATCAGCTATAGAAACGAACAAAGGAACTCGTTCCCGTGTCAACAAAAGAGACAAGGCGATATATAAATTATGTTTATAGTTACTCGCTGAGTGGCTATAAATATAGCTGTGTCTCTTTTATTTACACGGGAGCGCTTATCTCTCACTTATCTTGCTCGCTTTTGTTTTTCTAGTTTAAAGCTTGTAGCTTACTAGCTCACAGTAGGATCAGTGCCTAATGCTCTAAGTGAAGAAACCGGCGAAAAAACTTTAGTAAGACTAAAACGTTTGGTGAAATTAATTAACGCTTATTATTAGCTTTATTTTATAATTAATGGATTTATGTTATTTTATTTTAATATTTATTTATTCTTTTATAATTTTGATTGTTTACTGGTTACATCAAATATTTACAGTGATTGTGATGATTTTTGTTTTATTATAGAAATATATACCTACCTTTTTAATAAGTTTTATAAATTTAATTATTTGTATTATTTTTATATATTCTGTGCACCTTGTTACGAACAATACATATTAGTAGATAAATAAGCTGTATTTGTTAGGTATGTACGTACAATTTATTTCTTGCGAATTTTTATTTAAAATCTGTACAAATATTTCTTCAATTCCCACTATGACTGAGTTCTTGTTATGTTAATGAATGTTTTCAAACAAACACACATGATAAATTACGGGATGACCACGCATTTCCGCAGCGTACCAAATCGATTACAACATTTACAACGCACTGCTATTCGCCCTAACCACCGTGCACAACCAACAATGACACAATTAAATATTCAAAATAATCCACACTTAAAACACACCCTTAAAAAAGCTTAAGAGGCAGTTTACATGTCGTCGGGGACAGAGCAATACCGCGTAACTAACAAATTCAATTAGGGCAAATTTGAGTGTCAATTGTTTGATATTTGAACTCTATCTGCTTTGGTAGTTACATGGTATTGCACTATCTCGACGATTTGCAAATCAACCTTTATTACTTATTTCTTTTGGATTGTTTTCTGTTAGTCAGTTAAGCCGTTTTGTTTTGAGACTTGAAGCGTGTTTACAAGGATTTACAATGACTATGTTACGCTGATTATGTGGTAAAGAGATGGAACTTGATTAATAGGTACTGGTTTGTTCTGTTATTTTGTGGATCCGCTTGCATTGCTTGTGGATACACGATGTTTCCTGATTCACTAATAACCTCGCACACAGGATATACAATAGTAGATTAGGATTACATGCCGAGGCCGTTTAAGTGGGAAATGTCTCGGATGACGTATAATTGTCGTAAACATGTGATCCGAGGCTTTTCCATTTAACGGCCGAGACGTGCCGAGCCGAGCCTGCAGGCGACAACTTAGTTTAGCGCAGCGGTCGGCAATGTACTGTTTGCCGGCCGGAGGGCAGAAAAATGGATTAACTAAAAATAAATGTTTTTTTATTCACCGGACAAACTTTAGGGGGTTAATTCTGAGGTCATATTGATGAACTTTTACTATGGGACTGAAATCCGATTCGAGAAAAAATCTGATACATATTCTATATAATTCCCTGAGATATTAGTTTAGTACGCGAAATCGAACATCGGATTTTTTTCCTCGTATCGGATGTCGGTACCATAGTAAAAGTTCTCATGACCTTAGATTTAACCCTTTGAAGTTCGGCCGGTGAATAAAAATCATCCTGTGACCTGTATATATACATATACTTACAAGTCAATTCATACTGATCAACTTTTAATATGGGACTAATCACGAATTCGCAAAAAATCCTTCTATCCATCCCGACTTAGGTATTACAATCTTATTACATTTCCATACTAGGCCGAAGGCAGTGGTTCATTTTTCTTTAATGTCCCAATCGCATTTAACTTTAACAGCAATTATTTTATTCATTGGGCCATCCGCAATTGTTAAATTTTATTAAATTTTGAAGTTCATTATCTTACTTAGTGCACATTTGTGTCTTTAGTACACAAGTGGGCATCGGTAAGGGGTTGGCAGCCAGTGTATAAAACTACTAATTCAGTAATATGAAACTGAAATAAGTTATTTCATTGGTAACAATAATATTATGAGATTACCTATTCATAAGCATGTAATATTATTGCCGCTAATGCAACGGTAGTATGGAACAAATTACTTTCAAAGGTACAAGACCTGTGAAAGTAATTTGTTTGTTTTATTTGAACTAAGTTTTCTAACTACTTCTAAGTCAGTTTTCTTTTTTCATGTTTAATGAAGTGAATGGAGACTTCCATTGCATGTGGTCCGCCACACATTTGGATGACTTAAATATAAGCGTAAAAAAAATAACAAAACTATGGAAAAAATTGTTAAAAACTATATAAGCGAGACCACGACAGACACTGAAAATTCCCTTTGCAATTTTTACTGTAACAGGATATAGAAGAAGGCTTTACTTATTTATAATTAAATAGATTAGGTACCTACTAAAAACTGAAGTGAATATCACTATCTCATTCCTTAGTATAGCCCCGTCCCTATAACTTACGTAAGAACTTACAGGTGTACACGGCTGGCCTAAGGTGAACTTATACTGGTAACCCTCGCTCGCGCACCCTTGGTGAATACCGCCTTTGATTGCAGCCACCCTTGTTGCCTAGGTAATAGAGTTCAATATCAATCAAGCGAATGCGAGCTAATTGTCGGGCACCCCTACCACTTGTGTGCCTTTGTGCCACTTCGCACCCTCGTTTTAACTCTAAACTTCATCCTCCAAGTTCAGAGGCAAAAATAGTTTTGAAAATATCGAATATGGGCTTGAAAACAGCGTTACATCCATATAAATATTCATCCTTACAATAATGAGAGCGATCTTTGTCGACAAAGTGGAATGTTTTTGCTAAAACACGCATTGTACATGGAGGATTTAATGTAGTGTCACTAACATAGGTACCTAATAATATAATTAAATTACACCTAAAGTTGCGTGATCTAATTTGTGGCCTATCACAAAACTTTACGAGCACACAATTCTACAAAATTGACAACTTTTTTATGGGAAATTACCATTATTATATAATTTTGTTAATTTGAACGTATTGCGGGATTGGATACTGAAGTGATCATTTTGATACTGAGTTTGGTAATTTATACAACAGGCATGTGCAACTTAATATTGTTTTATAAATTTACATCTTTAATAAATGTTGCGTACAAATATAATTATACAAACCTCTTTGATGTCCACAAGTATGATACCTTTTTTAACATAGGTACTGGTGACTTACAAATTTTTGGCAGTTCACAAAATTTGATAAATTCAAACAAGGAATAAAAAACAGAGAATCCGAACAGCTCATCAGGCGGAGACAGATCCGCATTTTTTTTCAAAATTTCAGTCCATTTTCCATTTTTTGTTACAAATTAGTTTTATATCTACATTTTTTTATAGTGTTTTACAACGGATCTACCAAAATTTTAAGTATTAATCATGGTAAGTCTTTCTGTGTAATTTTTGCTCATACCATCTGACCCCTATGCTCGTCTTATGTCCATTCGTTATAAGTATTTTATATGTTTGTTATAATTGTATTTGTAGTGTTAATGTTTGTATTATTTACATTAATCTCTTTGTGAAATTGATATTTTCATGGCTCTTGAAAACCTAAAGGACTCATAACAAGTCACCCATTTTGACATGCTCTAGTATCTTACTCGTATTGTATAGGACTATACAGATTAGAGAATCTTTTTTACCCACATTTTTTTTAAATTCTAAAATAATACCAAACTTGTACTGTCTTATATTTACAAGCATCCATGTGCATAATACACGCATTTATTTCATTACCTATATCTTAAAGCAACGCTGTACTGCATAGGCATTAGATTTTTTTCAGTGACATTTTGAATATGACATTGTCGAATACTGTTGTTGAATGTCAAACGTCATAATGAACCAAAACTGACCCTCCTTCACTCCAGCCAGTAAAAAGGCCTCGAGTTCTGAACAGAAGATCAGTGTAGGGCTGTCTATCCACGCACTTGCTTTCGGTAACTGTAGTTACCAGCTGTCACAATTATTTTACAAGGGAATAAGGCTCAACCAAACAAAGCAAATACGTGGCTGTAGGCCTGGAATTATATCCCCTCGTATGTTGTCTGTCGAAAATATACTGCAAATGAAACCATGAAAATTTTAATTTCCATTTACATTGATGACATTTCGGGACCCTCCACTCCACCTCAACTGTGGAGACTGACCTTTCGGGCAGTCTCCACAGTTGAGGTGATATTCTTTGAAAGCCTTACGTAGATATTTTACCTTCCCCCATGCTTGAATGGCCAGCGCTTTCCTAATGCGAGTAAAATACGTGTAACCTTATTGCACGCGAGCAGAGGGAATGCATCTCCGTGCATGTGGGTCAGGCCGGCGTGCAGATGGGCGTGGCTTGCTGGCAGCTGTACTGCCTCGAGCACGGGATCAGACCTGATGGGACGCTGCCGCTCTGCGATTCAGACCCAAGATCTTCGGATTCCTGCTTCAACACGTTCTTCTCGGAAGCGGATAGAGGGAAGATGGTGCCAAGGGTTGTGATGGTGGACCTTGAACCTACTGTTATTGGTGAGTTTTAAGTAGCTATAGTTTTTAGCTTGTTTCTGGGCGTTTTATGACAAAGCTTGGAAAAGCTTCTGGCACGGGATCCGGCCAGACCGGACGCTGCAGCTCTACAGGTCAGACCCAAAGTCTTCAGATTTCTGCTTCAACACGTTCTACTCGGAAGCAGATAGAGGGAAAATGGATTCGTCAGTGCCTCAAACATGGAATCCAAACTGACTAAGACCATGACTCTTTGCGATTGAACCTTACCTACTTAGCGGTCAAAAATGTACGCTTCAATTTTAGCGTAAATTTATGGCAATGGCACTTTTTAAGGGCAGATTGGAGAACATGATCAACGCTTTGACATACTAAAGACCCTACTTTAACACGTGCGTCTTCAGAACAGTTCAGAGGGGCTACCATGGTCCCTGAAATACGATTCAGTTAAGGTTCTGCTTGACAGTTTTTGACAGTTATTCTATAGAACTGACACAAGGTCCTAAACTGAATTACTTGATCGTGTTAGGTGAGAGGAATTAATTAGCATCAAGGACTCATAAGTCATAAGTCTCTTAGTCTTAGTAGACTATTATTGCTTCTTGACTATTATTATAATCGCCGATAATAAGATTTCAACGAAGAAAACATTTTCGTCATATTTCAGATGAGATCCGCTCCGGCGACTACCGCCAGCTGTACCACCCGGAGCAGCTGATCACGGGCAAGGAGGACGCCGCAAACAACTACGCGCGAGGACACTACTCCACGGGCCGCGAGATCCTCGGACCGGTCATGGAGCGGATCAGGAAGCTGGCTGACCAGTGCACCGGGCTGCAGGTAACCAATTGCGAGCTGGTACAGTGAGACAAAGAATTAGTGGTATACTCTTGGGTCGACTCATTCGTTTTTCGTCACGATCCTAAATTTGTCCGATTCTGCTTTCGTCACCCATTCTACATTGTGACGGAAGACGAACGAGACGACCCAAGAGTATACCGAATTAGTCTACCTCTTTTGGTGTAGGTATTTTCAGGGCTTAGATGAAATGCTTTTCTGTTGACTACTTATCGTTCTCTGTTGCTGTTACCAGAATCGGAATGCTGTTTCGTCAGCTATTAGTATTCTTGATTCAGTAATCCTGACACGTTTTCTGCCATGCTAAGCGAAATAGCGATATCTCAAAAATAGAGGCATTTGGAAATGGAAGCGTCAGCTATAGAATTTAAGGTGCATATGTTTGCATTACATTTTATTTTTAGATATCGCTATTATGCTTATCGGGGCAGTTTTTTAATGAATGACTAATTTTATTATTTTCTAATAATCTAAGATTTAAAAACGGACAATATTTTTTATGAATGAAGTGAATACTTAATACTGGCTGTTGCTTTTGGTTGCTTGTATTAGAGTTCTTTATAAATTGTGTTTCACCAACGACTGAAAATTTGACGCCAAGTCATACTGCTTTCATAATATGGGAATAACCCTAAAATTACCAAAAAAAACTCGTACAAGTCTCAACACTGTGTAGTTCAGTGGCAGCACAAAAACTTTTTCAGTGTGACTTATACGAGATTATCAGTGACTGGTGAAAGTGAAGCATGATACTGAAGATAATGTCAATTTCAGGGTTTCTTCGTGTTCCACTCATTTGGCGGCGGCACCGGCTCCGGATTCACGTCGCTGCTGATGGAGAGCCTCTCTGAAGAGTTCGGCAAGAAGAGCAAGCTCGAATTTGCCATATATCCAGCTCCACAGGTTAGTCTTCGACGAGATTACTAGAGGTTTTCGACAGGACTCATTAATAGGGTCAGAACACTTAGAACAAGTCAGCCTAATGTGAACAATGAAGATCGTCAATTTCGGTTTACTGCTCGTAATTCACGATTATCGAAAATCGCTGCACACTTTTTGCAAGCACCAAAAGTAATTCTGGACATCTCTTAAGCTACTTCTGATTATACATAAATATCCTAAATAGCCCAGGTGAGCAGCTCGTTTAGAATACCCGAAAATAAAGGTCAACTTAAATTATATTGATTTAAAAATAAACAAAACGTCAGAATAAAATTAAACGTAAGTATCCGAGATTAAGACCCGTTTGTCATTAAAATAAGAGTAGACTTAAATTACCAATTGACACTTAATAGCACTGCAACTTCATTTGCACCTCATAAATATTATTATTTTTATTTATACGTACATTCATGTAAAGTAAGATATTAATATCTTTATCTCAGTAACCCAGAAGCACAATGTAATAAAATTGTACTAACGTACAGTATGGGCACACCCTTCCTCCCGCCGAAAGTACCCTTTTACATTGGCATGTCTTATAATATCACTCACAAAAGCATGGCGCGCGTGCACCTACATGAGCTAAGAGTGTGTAGTGTATCGATGCGTTTGTTTAATACATTTTATTACCAGTGTTCGAGGTATAACTACAAGGGTTGATCCTAAGTTTTATGCCCGGTTCACATTATTCCAGTAGCATTCCAGTCCAGCAATCCAATCGAGTACTGGAATGCTACTGGAATAATGTGAACAGACACTGGAATGCTTCCATTCCAGTGAGCATTCCAGTCCAGTGACTGGAAAGACCGTCAACTTTTCATTCCAGCTCACCCAATCCAGCGGCACTGGAATAATGTAGACAGCCATTCCAGTCCTAAACCATAGTGCTAGATCATTGTCAGCGATGTGTTTCCAATCCAGCTACTCTTAAAATACTGGAATAATGTAAACGATATGCTCCAGTCCAGCACTGGACTGGATTAGACCGCTGGATTGCTGAACTGGAATAATGTGAACCGGGCATTCCAGGTGTCGACAGCAGTGGTGGAACCGTACAACGCCGTGCTGACGACGCACGCCACCATCTCGCACTCTGACTGCGCGTTCATGGTCGACAACGAGGCCATCTACGAGATCTGCCGCCGCCGGCTGTCCATCGAGCGGCCGTCTTATGCTAACCTCAACAGGCTTATATCACAGGTATTCTGATTACATTGTTAACCTTTTCAACGCCTTCATCTCGTATCAAATTGTGACATACACGCCTGTATCTCTACTAATGAACAACGAAAATAAACCTTATTTGTCAGCAAGACAGTTACTTTGACAACATACTCGATGACCACTTTAGTGGCTGCTGGCGTGGTAGGCAGGACAACACACGGCCACTTTAGTGGTTCTTGGCGTTGAAAAGGTTAAGCCGCGTTTTCAATTACTGGTCTGAGCGAGCATTTGTTCGTTCTGGGACAGAGGAAAACAGGATTTCACATAGCAAAATGTTCGTTCGTCAGCCCACGAACGCGTGAATGCTCGCTCAGAACAGTAAGTGGAAACGTGGCTTTAGATGGAGACTGTTTAGATTTTTTTGATTTTGGAATGCTGACTATTTTGGATTTCACTGCGAGGAGCAGCTTTACAAAATCAGCGAGGTTGATCCTTTCCGAAAAATAACCCTAATTTAAGTTTTCTTTTTGCCGCCTCCTCCTTCTCCTGTCCTTTTGGATATAGATACGTCATTGAAAGCTGTTCCAGTATGCACAATGTAATACAATCTTCTTCTTTCTCCTCGCTACTTCCCGTTACTCGGGGTCGGTTTTCTTATTTTCGGGTGCTACTTGCTCCGCTGATATACACCGTGTTTTTATTGATTTCCGTTAAATTAAAGGGAAGCTTATTTAAGTCAAAAATAATCAATTTGTCTAAGAAATTAGTACCTTAACTACTGTTATTGAGTTATTAAAAAATAAGTTTAATGACTGAACAAGTGTATTGCAACCTTTATTACATTCTAATGAAACTTATTTTGACATGTGCCGTCAGTCACCTGAGATCTTATTCTTAAGGTTATCACACACTTGCTATTTCAATTATTATGTATGAAAACGAAAAAAAAATTTTTTTACGAATTAAACAAAAGCCGATGTACTAGGCAACTTCTATTAATGTCCCAAATAACCTGTCCTATTTAACGGAAATCAATAAAAACACGGTGTATAAGCGTCGTCGTGGTTTAGGCAGAGCGTCGTGAACTAGGCACATCTAGTACAATGAGCCAATAAATTGAGACCTTGTCCTTAAACTCTTCTCATTCATCTCTATCCTAGGTGGTGTCATCAATCACGGCGTCCCTGCGGTTCGACGGCGCGCTGAACGTGGACCTGACTGAGTTCCAGACCAACCTGGTGCCGTACCCGCGCATCCACTTCCCGCTGGCGGCGTATGCGCCGGTCGTTTCTGCAGACAAGGTAAGGCCTGGCCTACTACCGCTTCGAATCGCTTTAGTGGATCGTGCCCCCTCCCTCCGGTATACTCTTGGTTCATCTCATTCGTTTTTCGTCACGTTCTTAAATTTGTCCGATTCTGCTTTCGTCACCCATTCTTTATTCGCCACGATCGTCAATGGTCTTTCTCATCTTCGGTCAAATTTGTTGTTCGTCTTTATCTTAATCCGTCTCGTTCTTAACTCGTCATAATTTTCTTTCGGCATGTTCGCGGTTAAATCTATGTTTTTCATATATTTTCATAGTCTTAAGTCGGTACCAACTTAGAATATGACCAAATACGAAGTGACAAAAAAAGATTGAGTCGAAATAAGAAAAAGGTCAACAACTTATTATGGTCAAAGACGACAATGACTGCAGACTAACTTGACGAAAGAAGAATGGGTGACGAAAGCAGAATCGGACAAATTTAAGAACGTGACGAAAAACGAATGAGTCGACCCAAGAGTATACCGGAGGGAGGGGGCACGATCCACTAAAGCGATTCAGATCAGGACCAAATCTGAATCGCCATGTGTCAACTGAAGGAGCATTCCATGAAAACGTCTACTTTTTGTCGCTTACGTGTCGCTAAGATAACTATAGCTACCCTAATAAAATTATGGTAGATGCTAGGAAACACTGTCAATCTTAATGCCAAGATATATTATCATGCCGTAACTCTACTTACTATTTGAATTTTTCAAAATTATTTAAAATAGTGTCGCTTAAGACTTGTTTTCATAGAATGCTCCTGAACCGCATTTAAAGGTGCGTTCAAACTTCAAACCAAAAGAGCATTCGCTATTCTAAGCCCCCACTCTACAAAATTCGATCGTTACACAAAACGTGATTGGTGGATTCCGTAGAACGGGCGTTAGAACAGCGAATGCTCTTTTGGTTTGAACGTACCTTCAGAGATCGTGTTAGCGCCCCCTGACCAACATTTCAGATACCTACCTACGTAATTAGTCAAGCCACATTTTTTTAGAAGCAGAATATTTTGGTGCCATGCATAGTTGTAGTTGCAGAATATTAATTTGTTAAGTCTTTAATAAATTCAGGGCAAAATTGCTCTTTGTGATAAAATTAAAGTTAAATTTCCTTCTGAATTTCCAATTTACTAGACATGTTCTTTTGGACTCTTCAAAAGGCACGAATTCACCAAACTTATTTGATTTGAAGAAGCTTACTCTCGGATAGTAATGTCAAAAGTCCATGGTAATTTAACACTTGTATCTGAGGTTAAGCATTATTCTTCGAATAAATATTTAAGTGTATAGCCTTAGTATGTAGGTTTTTTTGCTGGTATTAATTTAGCGACTTACCTTCCCAGGCATACCACGAGGGCATGTCAGTGTCGGAGATCACAGCCGAACTGTTCGAGCCTCAAAACCAGATGGTGAAGTGCGATCCCCAGAACGGGAAGTACATGGCTTGCTGTCTGCTGTATCGGGGCGACGTTGTGCCCAAGGTATGTGCTTAACGAGACCACTAATATAACGATAACGAGACCATGGCACCTATTTTTTGTATTGTATTGTATCTGGCCATTTTCCACAATTTGACATCAAACGTGCCGATTTAGCGTGGTCCCAACGCTGGTCGAACTTGTTGGGAACTTTTCGTACACCCTTGAATTTCTTCGCAGATGCAGATTTCCTTACCATGTTTTCCTTCTTCGTAAAGCACTTGTGGATATCAAATGATATTTCGTACTTTTTTGAAAAACTTCCCGAATTTCCCGTTCAAACACAAGCGCTTACACCATGGCACCTATATTTTTTTTTAGAAATTTCGACACCGCCGAAAGGTGGTAAAGAAGTTACTAGCCTAGCCGACTATTATTTTAAACATTTCACTCACAACTTGACTCATAACCCGGAGCCTTTCATTATACGAAGGTTTAAATGGCTACTTATTTATACAGTAACACTTTTTTTTTCTTTCTACATAGGACGTGAACGCAGCTATAGCAGCCATGAAAGGACGAGCCGGGATCAGATTTGTGGATTGGTGTCCTACCGGATTTAAGGTATTTCATTACACACTGAAAAATATAACATTTGTAACCTAATTTACTTGATCTGGGGCCAGTTTCTCAAAAGCCTGTAGGTAGTAAAAGTGGAATTCTCCTTTCATCATAATTACTAATCAGATAAGAAATGCCGCTTGTATTACAAGCTTTGAAAAATATGAAGCCCCTGCTATTCTTGGTTCAGAGTACTAAGTACTGATCAGCTTGCTACTTTTGTGCCTTTAGTACCGTTTGGTAGCTGGCTGCCAAATGGGAAATTTAGTTTCACGCATGGTAGCCAGCTATGAAATGGAAATAACTTTTCCACGGGATTTGGTAGCTGGTGGTTACAAATCGGTACCTACTGGGATTTTATTCCCATTTCAAGGCTGGTTACAAAACTTTGGCTACTAAACAGTGCTAGACTTTAGTGAACTACGCGCCAAATACTGCATTTGGTGGGAATCGTAAATTTCTAAGGACCCGCTCACATGCTTTGATTTTTGCGATAGATTCTGTTGCTATATGATATTAGGGATGACATGTAGCCACAGCTACATAAAGCACGTCAGTGGATCCACATATCGTAAACGCGCCTTATAAGGCCTCCACTACACGTCTGCGGATCGGTCCGCCGATAATATGCCGACGTCCGCGAACCGATCCATATGCATATTATGCATCCGCAGACGAATCTTCACCAACCGTCCACACATCTGTTGATCGTTCAGTCTGAGTACAACCGGACGTCAAATACCTACCGCAGATGACCAAATCACCCCCTCTACACGTCCGCGGATGCATCCGGCGATGACGTCCGTGAACTCATCCGCAGACGTGTAGGAGCATTCCATGAAAACATCTACTTTTTGTCGCTTACGACTCGCTATGGTAGCTATAGCTACCCTAATAAAATAATATATGCTAGCTGCTAGGAATCACTGTCAATCTTAAAGCCTTCATCATCATCATCATCATCATCATATCAGCCGAAAGACGTCCACTGCTGAACATAGGCCTCCCCCAAAGATTGCCACAATGACCGGTCCTGCGCCACCCGCATCCAGCGGACTCCTGCGACCTTCACCAGGTCATCGGTCCACCTTGTGGGGGGCCTACCCACGCTACGCCTTCCGGTATGTGGCCGCCACTCAAGAACCTTCCCGCCCCAACGGCCATCGGTTCTACGCGCAATGTGCCCCGCCCACTGCCACTTCAGTTTAGCGATTCGGAGAACTATTTCGGTTACTTTGGTTCTGCTGCGGATGGTCTCATTTTTAATCCGATCACGCAGAGAGACTCCTAGCATAGCCCTCTCCCAATGGAGAGGGCTATGCTAGGAGGGAACATAGTCACCCAAAGGGCAATCCCTTTGGGTGACTTTGAGCCTTCTTATGAGACCCATTGTAAGCGGCCACGTTTCAGTACCGTATGTCATCACTGGCAACACACACTGATTAAAGACTTAAAGCCTTGATATGTTATTATTATATCGTAACTCAGCTTACTTACTTACTTTTCAAAAGTATTGAAAAGACAGTGTCGCTTACGACATGTTTTCATGGAATGCTCCTGTAGTAGATGCATTACAAACACTGTTTCCAGGTGGGCATAAACTACCAGCCACCGACGGTGGTGGCCGGCGGAGACCTGGCGCAGGTGAAGCGGGCGGCGTCCATGCTCAGCAATACCACCGCCATCGCCGAGGCTTGGGGCAAGCTCGACCACAAGTTCGACCTCATGTTCTGCAAGCGGGCCTTCGTGCACTGGTGAGGCATGGCACTTTGTAGATTGCCGAAAACAAAATTGCATTATGTGGGGGTGCTGTACATTACTGTGCGATCGAATTAGTGTGAAGGGTTGTTGTAAATTACGTTGTAATACGGAAATAGAAATGGCAATGTTTATTTGCAAGAATACGTTACAATTAGGTTCGGTCTTACAGCAGTTTGAGAATCAGTATTCTGTCGACATAAAGCCAACATGCAAAATATTTAAAAGTATATTACATTTGGTAACAACATACGGAGTATTGTTCAACATAATTTATACCTGCGGTGCCATCCATGCCACCGGTGACGATTTTTTTACTGACTCCACATATGATTTTCGAAAAATTGTAAAAATTGTTTTTTCGTTATGACAGCAGAATCGGCAGATACCCTGAAAACGTACCTTTTTAATCCCATTTTATCCAACTGGAACCTGAATCCCCAATAATTCCAGCATTTGAATGAGCTTTCGTAGGTCCTACCGTGAATTACGAAGTGTTGCCTCTCTCATGCACTTGTGACTTTGTACGTAAGTGTTACAGAGAGGCAACACTTTGTTCGTGGTTTGCAGTAGGGCCTCTGTGCCAAATATCGAAGATCATGCCGTTCGCGCATTGCTCTCCACTTCTGCAGTCACTAAAAATGCAGAAGCTTAGGCACTGGTCGCACCGCGAGCTACTAAACTATGAACTATCTGCTATAAACACGAACAAAAGATACGCACTCGCGTGTAAATAAAAGAGACACGGCAATACTCGCCCAGCTATCAGCTATCACCGCCGGGCGAGTATCACCGTGTCTCTTTTATTTACACGCGAGTACGTATCTTTTGTTCGTGTATATAGCCGATAGTTCATAGCTTAGTAGCTCGCGGTGAGACCAGTGCCTTAAAATGTTGTTCCGGTCGGCGATGCTCATGGCATAACATTTTAGCCGGCATGAATTTTTAACACCATGCAGATCAGTTTGCATTTGCATGAGACTAATTTTTTCAACATAAAAACCAAATCAAGCTTACCTTTGTCTTATTTATCAGACTCTGGCCAGGTGAGCTGGATATTGTGATACTGATATATCAGACTACGGTGATTAAAAAGTTACTAATCCTAGAAGATACTGTATCCATTACTGCTATTATTTTGTGAATACATATTACGTTTTTATTAACCTTTATTATGCGTTAACGTCAAGCAGTTCAATCAAAATTTGACTTTGACGGCTATTGCGTAAAGTCAAATTGTAATGGAGCAGATCTGGTACTAAGCATACGAAAGGATAAGAATTATTTGATTCAGCAAATTGCAAAAACTCTTCTTCCCTCAGGTACGTGGGCGAGGGTATGGAGGAGGGTGAATTTTCCGAAGCCCGAGAGGACCTAGCCACTCTAGAACGCGACTACGACGAGGTCGCCATCGAGACCTCGGACCTTCCCGGAGAAGACGAGCTCTGACCTGCAGAGTAGACTAGATACCAAATCGCCACCACAACACCACCACGGTACAAGGGTTCTGTTCTTCTTTTTTACCTATCCCGTTGACGCTTGGTTTAGGGATTTCTTTTGTTTCTGTGGGGACTTTTGACATGTTATTGGACTAATGAGGAGTAGAATTGTTCCTGGTTAGTCATATTCCAGAGTTGAATTCCTGTTTCGATAGATTCCTGATTCGTCGTATTTTCAACGTTATGAATAATTCGAGACACGACGATAAATGCGTCAGAACCCCTACACATAGATGGCAGATATCGCGTTTTCAATTATTTATGCAGTACCTAAGTTTCATTATAATTAACAGGAATAGGACGAATCAGAAATCCGGCGAAACCGGAATCCGATGAAACAGGAATACGAACCAGGAACAATTCGAGGAGTACTTTCAAAAGATGCGTTTTTCTGTTTTCGTGAATAAGCTCTTTTGAAAGACTTGCCTGAAGACGTAGGTTGTTCATTATTCTTACCCACTTATTCATAAACGTCTCCTAACTTAACAAAATGATCAAAGTATCGTTTGTTCTTTTCTGTCTTACCAATATGTCTATTAGAGGGAAAGGAATAAACTATATTTAATAGTTTAAGTTAGGAGATGTCAGAAGTCTCCTAACTGACGTCTGACGTTTATAAATAAGGGGGTTAGTTTTTATTAGAGTCGAAACTTGGAATGTCGACGCGATGAGCGCTGAAGCGGACGCCTAAAACCACGGCCATATTTTTTTAACAATATTGATTATAGCAGACTCTGAAATTGTTTAAAGGTCCGAAAATGTCCGCTCGAGGCGCGAAGCGATAGCCCCTATCCCTGCGTGTTAAGGTCCATTTTGAAATCGGTTTTTAATAGAAGCGGTGTGTCAGAGTGAAGCTCCCTCGTCGCTTTCTTTTCTTCGTCGAGCAATCTTGCGACTGGATTAGTTAAGTTTTTTTGGCGTTTTTCTTTAAATTTTTTAGCAAATGCTCGATGGAGAAGCATTGGTTGAATCGGTAGTTTTGGTAAGTCTCCTGGTGGTATTGTGGTGTGGGTACCTAATATTGTAAGTGTAATGTTGTAAGTGTAATGTCCGTTCATGTTTTTAAAATATTTAAAAAGTTTAGTGACCGTCTGATGTGCTTGTCTAATAAATTGTACAGTTTTATTTGCCGCTTTTATTTCTTTTTAGGATTCATCTTCGTTTCATAGAAACAATAGAAGTAAATCGGCTTCGGGCTGCGCAGGATTTCTTTTAACCTTTTGGACGCCAATGACTGATATATTATGTCACGATCCACAAAGCGATGTTTACCGATACGCATGCGTGTATAGTTTAAAGGGTTTAGCAGCCTTTCCGAACAAGAGGTGCCTTTCCCCACGGATGAGGTCAATATTTTAGGTGGTGTACTAGCAGGACCTAAGAATACTCCATGCTTAATATCAGCTCTAGATCTTCTTTTGTTTTAGAGTTATTCAAGATAATGTAAAATATACAGGGTGTCGTTGAAAGTGGCATATTTCGTAAACTGTTCAAGTTAGATCAACCAAACAAAATTGTGTTTGATAACAATAAAATAAACTACAAAATGCATATTTTTAACCTGCATCATGTCCTTATTTTTCATAACAAGAAAGGGTTCTTGTTTTTTTTTTTTCATTTTTTTTTTATTTCACGCGGAGGTACACCTACAAAAAAAATATGCTTACATAGCCACTAATGTCTACTATATACAAAAATAAAAATATTTCCGTAAATCATCGTGCGTCATGCCAAAAAAAAATATATTCCAGAAGTAGTCTTTACTGGTATACAAATAAAGTACCAGTGCAGTGTGAACATAAGTTAGTGTGTAAGTATACAATCTCTCGACACTTACCGCACAAAATATCATTGACGTAAATGAGGGTTTTCGATAATTTTTCTGCCACCAGGCGGCGCTTCGTACGCACCTGGTCTCGACAACTGTCAGATTCATACTATTCATAGGCACCTGGGCCTAAAATATTGAAATTCTATTTTATTTGGAAGAGAATTGATTTTGTAATGGATTACGACTATTACACGGTCATCGAACTGAAGACGGAGCTATAAAACAGGCGCGCAAAGTCACTGGTATTAAAAATAATTACTTTAACTTTGTTAATTTCATGAGAATTGACTTGGAACTATTTTATTTATTTATTTTAGGTAACAATATGCCTAAAGTAATGGTTTCCAGAATAAATAAACCTATAAATATGTTGAAAATTAAATGCGCGTATTTATTTTGACAGTTCGTTAAACGGTCGGCTCAGTGCTGCCATCTCACCTCCCCATAGCGGCAGAAAAAGTATCAAAAACCCTCATTGACTTATTAGTGCATATGCTATATAAATCAGCCTCTTGTCCAGTTTGTATGCATTTTTTCTTTCCACATATATTTTTTAACGTTTTTTCACAAGACTTACACTTAATTTTTTCCATTTTCCAACAGAAAATGCAACAAATCAAATGTCGAAAACAATACTATGTGTCAAATGTTTATCTCTCTTTTATAAAGCAAATGTACTAATAAGTCAATTTAAGTCAATGATATTTTGTGCGGTAAGTGTCGAGAGATTGTATACCTACACACTAACTTATGTTCACACTGCACTGGTACTTTATTTGTATGCCAGTAACGACTACTTCTGAAAAAAATTTTTTTTTGGCATGACGCACGATGATTTACGGAAATATTTTTATTTATGTATACAGTGGACATTAGTGTCTATGTATGCATATTTTTTTTGTAGGTGTACCTCCGCGTGAAATAAAAAAAAATATGGAAAAAAAAACAAGAAACCTTTTTTCATTATGAAACATAAAGACACGATGCAGGTTAAAAATATGCATTTTGTAGTTTATTTTATTGTTATCAAACACAATTTTGTTTGGTTGATCTAACTTGAACAGTTTACAAAATATTTCACTTTCAACGACACCCTGTATATTTTACATTATCTTGAATAACTCTAAAACAAAAGAAGATCTAGAGCTGATATTAAGCATGGAGTATTCTTAGGTCCTGCTAGTACACCACCTAAAATATTGACCTCATCCGTGAGGAAAGGCACCTCTTGTTCGGAAAGGCTGCTAAACCCTTTAGTTTTGAACGTTTTAATTGGCGTCAATAAGGTTAACCGTTTCACCGCCAATGACTTGATAATGAAATCTGAATATTTCGGGCTACTATTTCTTTTTTTGGTGTGGTGGCGAAAAGGTTAAGGTCACCTATTTGACAATAAAATTTATGACCTTCAAAATTATTGAAACCAAATAAGTATATTATAAACGTATATTTTTTCATAAAATACTTTAAAAATAAGATTCTAATTATTCGAATATCTACAAAATACAACATTGCACAAAAATAAATTCTTATGTTAATAAATTAATAACTAAAACAAAAACCTTTATAATTTATAACAAAACCACCATTGTATTTAGTGAAATTTGATCGTGTTTTCATTTAGAAATGATCTTTTGAGAATGAAAAACTTTTTTGTACTTAGTGTATATTCAATAAAACAAATTAAGAAATTATTCTACTACTGACTCTTTGGTTGTGATTTGTATAGGTATAGGTATGTATAGGGTAAATTACTAGTAATTGGCCACCTTATATAAAAATAACTCTATATAAGTATAAACATAAATCATTTTGGAAGAGGGAAAGTGACTGACATTGACATGCATGACACATAGTTTTAAAATGAATTCTAACTAGGTATAAGCACACAGTTTATTTTTGTAAAAGGTGTCCACCCAGACTGGCCAGTTACTAGCAATTTACCCTAACTAACTATAGAAATGTTAACAAGCTGCTTTTTCCGTGCGTCTATTCACATTTACAGGTTTGTCTTATAAACATAGCAAACTGCTAGCATTGAAAACTGAAAAAAAAAATCTTATTCGTTTAGGTAGTTGGTTTTTAATTGTCGATAAAGAAAATTAACAATTTTACTTACGTACTTCTTAGACATATCATTTGTAACCTACATCGATCCAACGACGCTACAATATATTACATACGACTACAGTAGGTAAATAAATATTATATTACATCGATATTTAATTTACAACTAGGTATCTTTGGCTACCCAACAAATTTATAATATAATATTTGTAATATTAAAATTGTGGACCATACAAATATATTTATATTGATAATCATGTCTCGATCATATTATAAGAATGTGTACAGAGTAAAATGGATGTTAAATAAACACCCATATATTTCTAACTTCGTACTTAATTTACTATAAAACAATTTATTAACAAAAAAAAATCTAGTTGCTTAAAAACAACTAAACCAAATAACAATTCCATTCCTTGACTTTGATAGTTTTCATACAGAGGGCCTACTAAAAAGTGTAAGCACCGCAAACAATATTGCTAATAGAAATGTACAGGCGTTTACTACAGCTATGAATCAAAATGTGAAGTGATTATTCTGTACCTTATCTCAGCCCAGTAAATAGCTTGAGGCTGCGGCTCCATTGAGGCGGAGAGGAGCGGAGATGTGCAAAATTGGCCAATGAGACCGCATCAGTGTTTCGAATTTTGAATTTGAAGAATGTAATTTGGTCAATATTGCACATCTCAGCTCCTCTCCGCCTCAATGGAGCCGCAGCCTTATTGTTATCGCCTTGGCACGCCTCAATAATTATTTATCCAGTTCTTAAATTTGTCTCGTTCTTCTTTCGTCGACCATTATTCATTCGTCAGCGTCACTTTCTTGGGTCAAATATCAACTTTGGTAAGCTCTGTATTGTATGTTTTTTTATTCCGGCTTATTTGTCTACATCTTTAGGCATGTTCAATGTTGAAATATGTTGTTTCGAGACTCACTCGTTTTAGCAGTTTTTGGGCTTATTTTAAGCACTAACAATGAACGTGCCGAGAAAAAAACACGATTAAACAATGAATACATACGACAAACAACAAACGACTAAGATCAAACTAGACCAAAGGTGTTGACGAATACTGAAACGGTCCGAAATACGAAATACACCAACAAAAACGTTTCCCAAAGATCAACGAATGAAGAATGAGCGACGAACCCAGAACGCGGCAATTTTAAGAATATGACAAAGAAACTATCAAGACGATAGTCTCATTCATAGAATTTATAATGAAATTTTGATGACTAGGTAGGTACATGGGTCAACGAATGCTGTGGCTTGTACTGTGACAGGTTTTTTGCCGCTAGAAGAAAGTAGAACAACATACTGCAAGAGGGACTACAAGGGACTATAAAGCGACACTCTCCAACTTCCTCGGCAGCAATTTGCGACGCTCGGAGTTGCAATTGCAGGAAATTATACCGTACAGCGACCGCTTCAAGAAATCAATTTGTATGGGAGCTGCAGTCCGATCGCAGAATTTTGTACGGCACGGACTGCTTGAGGCACTGGTCTCACCGCGAGCTACTAAGCTATGAACTATCTGCTATAAACACGAACAAAAGAAACGCACTCCCGTGTTAATAAAAGAGACACGGCGATACTCGCCCGGCGGTGATAGCTGATAGCTGGGCGAGTATCGCCATGTCTCTTTTATTTACACGGGAGTGCGTAGGTATCTTTAGTTCGTGCTTATAGCCGATAGTTTAAAGCTTAGTAGCTCGCGGTGAGACCAGAGCCATAAGCGATCCGTGTATGGTTGATCTAAGGCTTGTGTTGATTCGGACATGGATGTGGCTCGGAGGTCCCGGAACACACGGTGTTCACGAAGAAAGACTCATGTATCGCATGTATTGGACTTGTACTGTAGCAGGATATAAGATGACCACTGCCGGAAGACCAGGGACGGGATAATATAATTTCTACTGCTTCCTCGGAGGCAACTTGGCGACTCTCGGAGTCAACAACAGTCGCTGAATGTTAGGCTTGTACGGACATGACCCGGGATCTAAGTGTTCGCATGTTGACTATAGGAGAGAGTTAGACACCAGGTGGCTTATGATGGTCCCGTTTTATCTATTTATCGTGCTACGCATCACTTTTGCACTTACATACTTGTTAGAACCTGACGGCAACGATAAACGAATAAACACGGTACCATCATAAGCCTACATATCGCATGTTTGGCTTGAACTAGGATAGCTACTTGAGGATATTAAAGCAGCACTGTCGGTACTGTGAAGGGACAAATCATCTCTACAACTTTCTCATGCTCGCGAACAAAGAGTAGACTGCTGGAGCGGCCACGGTACACAAAAATATCTCAACAAGCACTATGATGTCATGGAAATAGGCTGCTGATATTTTTGAGCACCCAAGCCACTCCGATACTTCAGATAGCGAATGTACTGTAGTAGGTAGGATATTAGTCCCGCTTGAAGATATTAGGGAGGGGGAACTACGATGGCCCATCAGGACATCTACAGCTTCCTCAGTGGTAACTCCGCGACGCTCGGCGTCAATGACAGCCGCCGGATGTTGGGCTTGTTATACTCCTCCATGGACATGACCCCAGAATATACATAGGTGCTTGGAAATAGACGCTAGGAGAGGCACATCGCACCTCATGTTTGGCTATGGCTGCGGCTCCATTGAGGCGGAGAGGAGCGGAGATGTGCAAAATTGGCCAATAGGACCGCATCAGTGTTTCCAATTTTGAATTTGAAGAATGTAATTGGTCAATTTTGCACATCTCCGCTCCTCTCCGCCTCAATGGAGCCGCAATAGCTTGTATTAGGATATCTCTTTCTTGGTAGACAACCAACGGATGCTCGCGAACAGAGACTTTAAGAGAGTTGAAGGCATCGCATCACTTGTCGGGCTTGTAATGTAATAGATTAGTCTCGCTTGAAGAGCAGTACTGCGGGGGGACTGTAATGACCTAACAAGACATGTCTCTACAGTTTCCTCGGAGGCGACTCTGCGACGCTCGGCGTCAAAGACAGCCGCCGAATGTTGGGCTTGTCGTACTCCTCCATGGACATGGCGCGGGACATGCGGCGTTCCACCCCTGGTGGGGGGAGGGAGGTCAGCAGCCCCTGGCCTTGGCAGAAGAGGAGGAGGGACTGCGCGACTTTTGCTGGCTGGAAAGAGACAAATTTATTTTATTATTGTAGTCTAAAATGGATTGGCACAGAGACGGGATTAGTGACGTACCTACTCGAAGTATGAAAATAAATCATGAGTAGTAAGGCTTATAGAATACCTACTTTTAAAATAAAACTATTTTGAACATAATCGGCCCAGCCGCTTTTGAATAACTACGGAACCCTACACTGAGCATGGCCCGACATACTTTTGCCCGGCTTTTTTTTCGGGTTTTTCAGAAATAATAAATGTAACTCTCATTGTCTCTCTTATCCATCTATTTCAATGGACAAGCAGATAATTAGGTATAGGTATGTGAGAAAGCATTCACGTTCCCTATTATTCCTTTGTTGCGGTTAAACGCGTACGTTTAATATTATCCTGCCTGACGTTTCGGGCATGACGTTACACCCATGGCAGCAGGCAGACTCTCGTCTGTCGTTTAAAATATGAGTGATAATCGTGAAACTTTATACGCATATGTTGTGGTTTTTCAGTTTTTCTATTCTAATTGTTGATCTGATCCTGACCTAATAGTACATTGTGCATCAAGGGAGGTAAGTACGGAATTACTAACGAGAGTGTTAGAAGCCCGACGCCGTCAGGCGGAGGGCTTTTATGACTCGAGTTAGTATTCCGCTTACCGACCGTGATGCATACAATGTTTTTCATCACACTTGCCGACAAAAAAATAAGTTTTAAGACAAAATATTATTAAATGACGTATTGACATTTCTATTACTCCCTGGGGAATTTCACTTTTCTATTACTCCCGCTACGCGCGCAAGCAATGGCGCGCTTAGACAGCAAGTGTGATGAAAATATACTTACCTGTACTAGTGCCAATTAATAGCATTTTAAATGGAAATTTTAATAGGTATTTTAATGAACAGCTCAGTAACATTCTTATTGCTTAATTATTGTGGTCATTAGATGGGATGAATGGATGAATTAGTGGGAAAACATTATTAATTAAGTAGTTAATATACGTAAGTACTTAGTGAGAACCGATTTATTTAATACGTCTTCAGTTTAAAATTATCTTTTAATGTAACGATGGAATCAATTGATATCATAGTTGCAATTGTGTAAATCTAATACGGGCGATCAATTAAACCAGGCATGGGATTCATTAGTGTAATCATGGATTACAAGGTTCTTTAAAGTAACTCTTAATTATGACCCCACAGATTTTTTTAAAGATTATCGGAGCAGCAATGTAGGTACGAACATTTGTTATTGTTGATATGGCAGTTATGTCATCTGCTTTTGAAATTAGCTGTCAACGAGCATTTAACTCGCGTATGTTGCTCTACATTGCGCGCCGAATTATTTTGTATAGATAATTTGTTGCTTTAATTTTAAGTAAAAGTTATTTGAATGTACTTATTATGTCATAAACTAACATCCGTTAAGAGCTTTGCCCGTATTAGACTTACACCCTGTATTATCTAGTAAGTCGCCCGAGGACCAAGAACGCTGTAGGTACCTATTTAAAGGTTTCGAAACGTTCACATTTATTTCATGAATAGCCAGTAGTAACCGTCTCATGAGTTAAAAAGGAAACGATACGTTAGGTTTTACTCGATACTTAATGTATTCTGTATCGAGCTCATACTTACAATTTGGAGCGAGCGCGATGGCCTGCTTTACGTATCGAGTAAAACCTAACGTTACCGATACTTGCAAAGTCATGGTACAGTCGAAGTCGAAGATATCGTTACGGTTTAGGTGCCAAAAATATATTTACACGACTTTATTGTCTTGACATTAAGGTTGTGTACATATATTTTTGGCACTTAAACCGTAATGATATCTTTGACGTCGACTGTACATACGGCTACGGCCGGGTAGCAAAACTGGCTTAGGCATCAGCCACGAAAACTGCCACTGTCGTGGTCGCAGATAGGTATACTACTTGTAGGTGTCATCATCATATCAGCCAAAAGACGTCCACTGCTGAACGTAAGCGTAAAAGATTGCCACAATGACCAGTCCCGCGCCACCCGCATCCAGGTAGGTATCAAAAAATTTACATTATATTTGTTTTGTCGAATTTAACGTTATTGAAAACTATTCCAAATTTCTAATCGATAGCTTGAGCGCGGTTCTCGAGATATTTAATAATGGTGACAGACAGACAGACGAACGGACGGACAGAGTCGCACCATAAGGGTTCCTTTTGTACCTGTTTGGTACGGAACCCTAAAAACTAGTCGACCTTATAGTCTATACCTTTTACTAGCACACGGCATCGCGGTCAAATTATAACATTATACTCGTATCTAACCAACAACATGCAGATTCGCATTATGACCATTATATAACGCACGGAAGGAGGTCAGTGGGCCGTTGACCTGTAGTCTAAACTTGAAACATCGCTATGTAACAGTCAAAGACAACGACAGCCTCTATCGGTATGGCAATGAAGGCGTGTTCAGACATTTTTGAGCGCTCCGGACGTTACGATATACAGGGTGTAATCGATAAGTGTTTACAGGCCATAATTCCGTAAATATGTTAGATATCAGAAAACTTTTAACTGATATCGAAAGTACCTTACCCAACAAGTAAAATTACACTAATAACTTTTTGAAATAAAATCAGAAATATCCCAAATAATATTTACTTCAAACCCTTCCATACACTTAGTAGGTAACCGTTCATTCAAAGATAACAAACTTTTCATTTACGAATAAATGTTAGATTAATTATTTCATAAACGGTAGTATTATTATTTTATTACAATGTATTCGTACAAATAACGAATCTCTAACAGTTTCATCTCTTACGACACCCGACATTCTTTAAGGCTGTAAGTCGTCATACTAAATGTATGGGAGCGTTTTAACTAGTATTTTTAATATTATTTCATTTATTTAGAAATAGTCGTTAGTATAATTTTACTCGTTGGCTAACGTACTTACGTAACGTATCAGTTAAAAGTTTTCTGATATCTCTCATATTTACGGAATTATGGCATTTATGGCCTGTAAACACTTATCGATTACACCCTGTATATGAAGGCGACTGTGTACCATCGCCAACGTAGTCTATATTGGCTATCGTGTTCATCAAATTATCTGACCCGGTGGCGTAACTGAAATTATGTTAATTTTATATTATTATTTTTATTCTAAAAACCGGAAACATAATATTTAGCGGCAATACTAAATTGATAGGCTACAAGACCGTCACCTAAGTCACAAATAGTCTTTTGTACATAAAAATACAAAATTTAATATACCTATGTCTAAAAAGTAGGTATGTAAGGAATCATTATAAGATTTAGGTAGTTGTCATCGAAAAAGACTCGTGGAACTATTACGTAATACATAATATCTCATTATGCAGCAAGCACATAAATAAATAAAAATTACGTAGGAACTACACATTTTTAGGGAATTAGTACCTATACATATAAGTATATACTTAATTCTTTGTTATACCTTATTAAACGTAGCACGCAATATTTACAAAGTGCATTTACGATAGATTAGAAGCGGCCTCAGCAAGTTCCGTTTAATTATGCAACCAATCATTGCCTAACAGGGATTTCAGGTCAATCTCAGTATTACGCGAATTGCGGTCAAATAAGCTAGTTCTTAAATAAAACGCATTTAGATTTTCATATGCACTAGGCTTTACAGAAATCTACACTAACCTTAATTTTGTATTTTTAACCGACTGCAAAAAAGGAGATTTTCAATTCAAGTGATTTTTTTTCGTATATTACTCGATACTCCTAGAATCGTGAACCGAACGGATATAAGGTGCGTTTAAACCAAAAGAGCATTCGCTGTTCTAGCGCCCGTTCTACGAAATCAACCAATCACGTTTTGTGTACCGATCGAATTTCGTAGAACAGCGAATGCTCTTTTAGTTTGAACGCACCTTGGCAACGAGAGGTGAATATCACTATCTGCCCATGGCACAAGGATCAAAATCGTTATAATATCGATCGTAATATATTTTTCCTAATCTGTGCGGAAAAGTAAACTTTGCGCACGCTTCGCGTGCGTAAATTTCTCTTTTTAAGGCACTTGTTATGAAAAAAGTCTTTCGATACACGTGTAAAAACTTCTTTTTAACTCTGATGATTGTAGCCCTCTTTTCACTCGGGCTCCAACTTTCACACTCGAAAAAAATTTTTTTTGCACTTGCATCGAAATGTACTATTTGAAGTCGACAGTGCGTACTTACTTCGCCGCCGTTGCTTTCTACTTGCAGGCTTAATTCAAGCATTTCTCCAATTCCTCGTCACTCAACCTGACAAGTCTGACGGATTCCTCCCACAGGATCTTAGCTGTCTTGTATCTATACGCCGTCGGGATGGCCCGAGCCAGTCTACAATCCTTGAAGAATTCACCACTAGTTAACCCAGCACTTGCATCCAAGGCAACATGCAACGCCGTCTGCGCTCCTTCTCTAGGCGTCTTGTTGAAGAACAAAGTCCAATGTCTTAAGACTACTCCAAACAGGAAACCACCGCTGAAGTAGATACCTGTCCCCACAGCTCCAGGATCCACGTTATTGATCACAATTGGCGCTCCTTTCAATATTTTAGTCAACTCTCGTGAAAAAGGTATCAAGCTAAATTTGCTGTTAGCGTAACTTATGAGCGGGAACCAGTTTATACCATTTTTCGAGTTTAAATCCACCCTCCCTAGCTGATGCAGCATTGAAGATGTATTCACAACCCTGGCTGGATCTGCAGCCGTTCCAGACTTTTTCAGAAGCGGCAGCAGGAGTATTGTCAGCAAAAAATGTCCGTAATAATTAACTTGCATTATAAAATTCAAACCGTCTTTGGTTTGAAAGTTTTTAGGCACTCCAACGCCAGCATTATTCATCAACAAATCCAATCTTTCTTCAGTTTTTAAGATATCACCCGCGAATTCTCTAACTGAATCCAAAGATCCTAGATCAAGAAGTTTGAATACAGGTCTTACTCCAGTTTTTTCTTCGATTATTCTTTGCGCGTTTAATCCCTCTTCCTCAAAAGGGCAAGCGATGATAACCCTAGCGCCTCTTCGGGTGAAATCCTTGGCTATTTCTAGTCCCATGCCAGCAGTGCCTCCAGTGACGATGGCAGTTTTTCCTTCGAGAGTTTTCAGGGATGTGCAAATCCCGTTGGTGGTTTTCTGGTAGATCCTTACGAGTATGGCCACGAGGGCCACGACGCCGACGGCGAGAACGAGCGGGAGCGCCATGGCGGGTGCGCTTGCGTTTGCGAACTGCAGCGGCGGCACTGCGCACGCGCCGATCGGCTGTTTTAAATGGTGAGAGTAGCGAGTCGGTGACTTGAAGACAATGTTGCAGGTAACGTTGGACACATTTAACTTAAGAGTGTTTTTTGTAGTTCAAATTAGTCATATTGTTTAATTAAAATGATATTTGTATTTGTTAAGTAAATACTGCAATTTAGTATCGATATAGGTGGTTTGTATAATACCCATTTGTATATTTGAAATATCTATCGTTTTGTAATTAATTGTGAATATTCGAATTACAAATTGAAAGTAAATTTTAGCAATACATACGATTCACATAGTAGGTATAGACTATGGAACTTCTATTTAGGTACCTATATTTAGACACTTCTTAAATTTTAAGTAACGAGAATATTATGAAGAGCAGACTATTTATGTAAGTACAGTCGCGTGCATCGCCCACACTGTTAGAAGTCTGTCGGTAAACTTATGCCTTTGATAATTACGATGTGACCGTTAGTCGCCATTAAATATATAGGAGCGACCAGAGTGCTCATAAATGTCTGAGCAGGCCTCTATTGTCATGATGTTCAGATATTTTGTGCATCCTGTCTGCTCCGATAAATCCGACGACTGAAGAGTTAAGAGTGTTGCTGTTTGTACAGTCGTCATCAGATATAGCTTAGCGTCCGGAGCGCTCGAAAATACGAGTACCTAGGTACTTACCTGAATACGCCTGTGTCGTAAGGGCCTTATCACACTTGCGATTACGCCGCGATCGCGTAACGAATACGCTGCGCAGCCGTCAGTAAGTAAATCTGAGTCGTGGACAGTGACTTAAAGTAGAGGCATCGTAAGAAGTCGTTTTTGACGTTTGTTTGCACATGAAGTTCTGTAAAAATTTGACAGTTGGTATAATGGAGCAAATGTCAAACTTCATTGTTGCCTGAACGGAATAGTGATGTTACTGCTGTTGCTGCAATTTACCGATACGTCAATCGAAATAAATAAACCTTTTTTTATGGAGGTACGAATAATTGCTATAATAGTAGGTACGCACATATTTTCTAAAAGTTTGTCATGGTTTCGACAGGTCCTCGCGAGCCCGTGTGCCCGGTGGATACGCGGCTTTACAGACTGTGTGGAACTTGACAACCAGATAAATGTCATAATTGTTATTCAATTCAATGTATTTATTCACATAAGATAGTATTAACACCAAATCACTTACTAGTTACATCATAAAAATAAATAAAAAATTAAAATTATGTTAAAATAATAGTAAGCACATAATAATTACAAATTCAATTATAAAATCACGTATAATTTTATTTTTCGTAGAATAATAATTTATATACCACTACGGTATTTATCACCTAGATGTGCTCTGATTTTAATAAATGGGTTTAGTGAGTTTATATACTGTATATACGGCATTTCTCTATTTGGCATATCTACATTGCACTCTGAGCTAGCAGCACGCAAGTTTGCCAACGTGGGTTGGGAGTGGTTTGCTATGAATTTTGCTTATAGAGGTCACGTCCTATCGGTCCTATAAAACATCTTACCTAAATGCGACTACGTTATTATGACGTCACCGGCTCCAAAGTTTCGCTGCCTGCTAATGATTCTAAGTAAGATTACCAAACACTTTTTTAATTCGGATTACCTAACACTTTTTCAACTTGACTGAAAATTTTACGACGGTAAAATCGAGTGTTTCACAACACTATTGTGAGCTGTCAAAAACGACTTCTTACGATGCCGCTACTGTACATAATGGATTCCAACTCTTGACGCGGGGAACTCGCTGCGCATCCATATGTGACTGTCCATGAGTGTCCAAGACTCAGATTTACTGACGAATGCGCAGCGTATGCGTTACGCGATCGCAGTGTAATCGCGACGGCATCGCGGCGAATTGGTTACGGGCACGCGACGAACACGCCGCGCGTACGCTTCGCTTTCAAATTCGCTTGTAAATCGCAAGTGTTATAACGTTATAAGGTCCTAATGGCAATAAAGGCGTGTTCAGATATTTTTAAACACTCCTGACGCTACGATATATCCGATGGCGACTGTACCTACTTACCTAGTATTTTTTTATCCTACATTACATCCTTTTAGTTACAATGTAGGTACATTGTAACTAAAAGGATGTAGGTAATTATCAACATAGGTACGTAAGTTTGAACTTTGAACTTTTGATCCGTGGGCCTCGCTGTTTTTTCAGGCGCGTTTTACATACGTGTAGGTATACATATGTATATTACCGAGAGCATTCTTCATTTTTAGAAACACCCAATTGGCGTGTGATATAGATATGGATGTTAGCGAAACTTATTTAATTGTACGAAAGACCAGAACACTTGCGAACACCGAAGTTCGCAAATTTCGGGGATTTTTCTCCGTCACTCGAATGACGTCTTCGTTGGAGTGACAGTGACAAATCCCCGAAAATTGCGAACTTCGGTGTTCGCGGTGGGGCCGCAGATATAGGACTTCTGGGGCCCATTTCTCGAAAGCTTGTAACTTGTAATACAAGCGGAAGTCCTTATCTAATTAATAGTGTCAAAAAAAGACTTCCGCTTGTATTACAAGTTACAAGCTTTCGAGAAATGGGCCCCTGGTAGCATTTTTGAGCTGTCATAGGGACTTCTCGTTTACCGACTACCGATTATACATATGTATATCGACAAACACAGTATACAATATGACAGCTTAAAAATGCTACCAGAATTCCGATGTCTGGTAACGACAATTAAGTATGAAATCTCTATGAACTTATTCTTCATTGGCGTTTTGAAATTGTTATACCGCTGATTACCTACGTACTTTATAAAATAAAACAAATCCTTAACAAATCCAAGTTTTTGTTGGAATTAAATGCTTTATTGTCATTAGAACCAATTAATCTGACGCAATTTTTTTAGGCGTCCCTAAAGGGAAAATGACTTTGATTAGGTACAAAGTGTACAAACCTATGTATAGGTATATTAGTTATATTGTGTTGTGAACTTCACAGGAATTCCAATTTGAGTTTCATCATCTATATCTTCAGACTTGACTTTCAGTACAAGTGCAATTCCAAGCTCTCGATAATTCGTCAAAATATATAAACATAATTATATGGGTACATACATATTAATAGACACAGCTGTAGGTAGGTACCCAAAGTTCATTGGCCGTGGTTATTGAAAATGCAATTTAAGTTTTACATTTAAGAACTTATTTAACCCTTATTTAATCGTAATTTAATAATTTAACAATACATGCATTGTTCTGTTCGGTTAATAGGTCAAGGATGAAGTATTGTCTGTTTAAATCATAAATTAATTACTGAAGATATACTCGTACTGTGTTTGTGTGTTGACCGGACTTAAGTACGTGACTTCAAGTTATTTTGAAGTTTTATTCAGTCTTGCTATTTTGAAATCAATTCATCAACTTATTTTACTCCACTGCCAGACATAAGCTACTGTAATTAAGTAATTATCTATGCGTATAATGCGTATAGATGCATTAGCAGGTAATACCCATAATCGCCACGCCGGGCAAGTTGGCGATCGCAGTGGTTTGTTCACTATGATGACGCTGCTGTCCATCATCAATAAATGAATAGTCGCTGACACTTCAATCTCTTAGTCGACTCTTACGACACCCTCAGGAAGAGTTGAGGTGGTGATAAATGTTTTGCCAGCAGCAGTGGGCTGAAACATGGCGCCGATGATTCGTTTCTAAAAATTGTTCGCAATGAATATGCGAAATTTTTTCAAAAAATTCCGAATCCCTAATTCTTCAGATCTGAACCTGCATGGGCTCGTTCCTCAGAATCGCGAGCCATCTCGATTGTGATAATAAAAAAATGTGTCCTTTAATTTCCATACAAGTAAGTTACCCACCACAGAAAACGTGACGTAATGGATAATAGTTATTATTGGTAGGTATCAATCAGCTCGTGATTCTAATTTGAATGAGCCCAACCAAGTCCAGCTCTGGAAGAATTGAATTTCAGGGATTTTTTTTCAAATAAAATCACGCGACCTTTGTATCTAGAGGTATCTCATTTTAACGAGCAAATATCGAAATGTAGGAAGTGTTGTCTTGTGACTGTAACTTTGTAAATACCAGCAGATCCTCACTTACAAATGCTTATGTCGCAGAAATTGGCGAATGACAGGCTTGCTGATTACTTGTATCAACGCGTCCGGGGTGTCACTAATGCAGGTTCATGTGATTGCTTAATAACTGCTTCACTTGCAATAGTTACTATATTAAATACCCTACAGTCATGAATGCGATGACCGTGAGGAATATTTTGGGATAGGTGGTGTAATTTTCATAGAAAATGGTGCAAAAAGTTGAACGAACTTTTAACGTAATTTATTTTGAACTAACTTCGCGATACAAACTATCCTATGTCCTTTCTCTCTAAAAATCAGCTCAGCGCATACAGGATGTTTTCAAATTAGTTACCGATACCTTAGGGTAGGCATGTTCATGACACGTTCATGTTCATGACATCTTTCCTTATGGAACTCGTATCGAAATCTCGAAAAAAAATCCACTTTAAGTATCCGTAGGTATATGAAATTATGATCAGCCGGTGGGACCGTTTTGTACGGAAAGGCGAATGTACAGAAATGTCAAACTAATACTACCTACTTTGTATGTGTACCTACTAACTGAGGTATTATTCAGTTTCAAATGATTTAACTACCAGGCCGGTATTTGATAATGCTATTAATGCTAGTAGTGCATTCAATGGTCAATTTACCGCTTCCGCGGGTACCTACTCTACAATTACAAACACGACAATGTGTTAAAACTAATTATTCAAATTGAATCTGTTTATTTCAGAAATTTGTCAGCCTCCGTAGCCTAGTTGGTAGTGACCGTGCCTTACGAAACTGGAGGTTACTTAAATATTACTTAAATAGCTGTAAAAACTTTATGTTCATCACATAATACCTTGTAAACTGTGTGGAAGCAATAAACGGTTGAGTATTCGGGTTTCAGGTTCGAATCCTGGCGAGGGCATTATTTGTGTATACAGTGTGTAAATCTAATACGGGCGATCAATTAAACCAGGCATGGGATTCATTAGTGTAATCATGGATTACAAAGTTTTTTTAAAGTTACTCTTAATTTAGACCCCACAGAATTTTTTTAAGATTATCGGAGCAGCAATGTAGGTACGAACATTTATTATTGTTGATTTGGCAGTTATGTCATCTGCTTTTGAAATTAGCTGTCAACGAGTGCTTAACTCGCGTATGTTGCTTTACATTGCGCGCCGAATTATTTTGTATGGAAAATTTTGTTGCTCTGATTTTAAGTAAAAGTTATTTGAATGTACTTATTATGTCGTAAACTAACACCCCTTAAGAGCTTCGCCCGTATTAGACTTACACCCTGTATATTGATTACCTACAAATATTTATTCCTTGGTCGCGGCTCGACCCTGTCCACGTCCAGTGGACAGCAATAATGTTAAATTCATAGTTCCTGAGAGGTTACCATGACGTATTAATGCGATTCAGTTTAGGTTCAGGAAAAGGGAAAGCGATATACGTCTCGTACAGCCTTGTTCTTTCGACGTAAACTGACCGCATTAGTACGTCATGTCATGGTAACCACCTAGGATGCTTAGCCAAGTTGCCAATCGCTAACGCTTAGTAGCTTATCGTAGTTTCCCCTCTCTATCACTCTTTCATATTAGTGTTACATCTTTGTAATTCAAAAGGCCCTTTAGTGGAAATTGAACTATTTTGCCATTAGTTGCGTTGCATTGAGAATTAATATTACCATGAGTTCAAGCGAAAATTGATAACATCCGACAAATATCAATGATATGAAATTGACATAGCGTCTTTTCTACAGGAAATCCAGAGCGAATCATGCGAGGCTACAGAAAGAGAGCGCATGCTGTTGGAGTAGCTGTCTGTCTTCAGGTAGCTGCCTTTCGTTTACGATTGACAATTAAGCGTTAGCGATTGGCACCCTAAAGCACCCTCAAGTCGCAAACTCACCGCTTCAGCCAGCACGTCGCCGACCTTCTCGACCTTGAGGATGGTGACCTTGTCCTTGTCCAGCTCCTTGTACATCTTCTCCACCACGCCGGAGTACGGGCTGAGCAGCCCCGTGATCAGCAGGATGTCGGGCTGGCAGCCGCGGAGGACCAGGTCTTTGCGGCTGGAAGTACAGGACACGTTTTAGACTAAGGTTTTCTTTGAGAGAAAGGAAGAACGGTATTTATTTGTAAGAAATATAATTCACTTCACTCCACTTTTCATCATCGCACCGCTCGCCACCGACTGGGTGCTCATCCTCACACCTTGCAACCTAAATGGTCGCGCACCGTGCGGTTTCAGAGGAACTTCCTCCCGCGGACGGTCCGTCTGTGGAATGAGCTCCCTGCCGAGGTTTTCCCGTTGGAATACAGTATGGGGTTCTTCAAAAGAGGAGTGTACAAGTTCTTATTGGGTCGGCAACGCGCATGTGACAACCCTGGGGTTGCAGGCGCCCATAGGCTACGGTGACTGCTTTCCATCAGGCGGGCCGTATGCTTGTTTGCCACCGACGTGGTATAAAAAAAAAACATCACATCATATAATCAGCCCACTGCTGGACGAAGGTCTCGTCCTATTAACTACGCTTGTGGACGCGTTAGGGCTTTTTCCTAAAAGTAACCTGCTTTTCACTTTTAGGGACACCCTATTAGCGCGATATAAAAAAACTTCATTGTAGCCAGGTTCGCAATGACCATTACTTACTTCCTAAAAATATCCTAATTATCATGAATCCCACGGATCCTTGGTTTTGAGAACATAAATAGTGCGCCCTGTATGCTTAACACATGATTGGTATGTCAGTCAGTAGGTATGTCGCCGAAAGATCGATTTTCCATCTTTTACTAAGGCCGTGAGTTTTCTGGCCGGCGACCACCAGAACCACCCTAGAACAATCGCGAACAAAACATTCGAACGTCGTCGGCGGCGGACACGAGTCGGTCGCCGGCCGCCGGCCAGCTATGCTATTCTCTTATTCACACATTCGACGCTGCGTTCGTCAACGAGCTCGATGTCGAGACAGCCTTGTCTAAAATCCTAGCTGTTTTATTTGACATTAGGAATCGAGGCTGTGAGTGAGGTTGCGGGCGAGTTCGTCGCTGTTTTTCGTTAGAGAATACGAAGTTCACATTAAACGTCAAACTCTCGACGCAGTGTAGTTCCAGCTCACGCCGCATTCGTCGCCGAGCACTAGTGTCGTTTAAAGTACATTAGTGAATACCATTTTTAGGCTCGACGCTGCCGCAGCGCTGTCACAGCGCTGATAGCAAGGCGGTTTCCTTAGTGAATAACACTGCGGAAAACCCATGGCCTAACTATATAAATAAAAGAGGGATGGATAGTCTATCTCGCGGTGACATAATATTATTATATTGTCGCACTAATCCTGTGCTAAGCTCACTGGTCTCCGATGGATTGAATCTTTTTCTTTATTATGACATTTATTTTTCATTAAAGAAAACGGCTTGTCTTTATAATTATAATTCGTAAAACAAAGGAATTCTATGTAAATATCATATGTGTGGGTACATACCTCCGCGGGAACGGGTTCTGTCTGAATAGTTATTTCCAAAATTATAATGTACAGTCATGAAACAAAGTATTTACGTATTACATCATGATGCAACTAGATTAAATCTCGCTTGTTTCACGGACTATTACGTCCCGGGTTTCTGACAGGCTTGCGGGGGGTATAGATCCAACACGTAGAGGCGGGAGAATTTTTCTGTGTCGTACAGCTGCTGCAATCCATTCACGGACACAACAATAGATATTGGTCAACCGGTCCCAGTAGGCATATAGTGATTATTGAGAAGACTAATTAAATGGAAAAGACTAATGAGTTATGGACGATGGATGGATCAGAGATGGAACTATAGAAAAGTGGTCTGGACACCTGCCATGACAATGATTTCTCTTTGCTGTCGAGGCGGGCGCTGACTGCCCGCCGACTAGATAGGCAAATGCCGGCACAAAATGCCCGGAGATGCCGTCACAACAGACAGCCAGGGGTAACACCGTAGGCGGCTGAGGAGTTTAGAGAGGTGTACACCTCTTTCTGCGAAGTGGCTTGACAGCCGCTGCACCAACTCGCGTCTTACACACATTTTCACTTCCACCCCTCGAGCATATAACTCTAACGACTCCTCTTTGGACTGCCAATTAAGGCAAGCCAGAGCTGAGATTCCAACGGGTCATCTTCGGGTTCCACTCCGACCGACGAAGACACACCGGAGGCGGAGACCCTGACCGACTCTCGGGAGCACTTGGGTCCGTAGGGTCGTTACTCCCTAACAGCTCGCCACAGGCTCTGATATTTTTATACATATTCGGAGTTTCATACGCGTCTTGAAATATTTTCACAAGGTACCTAGGTACTTAAAATGGGACTGGGCGGGTCATGTCTGCCGCCTGCCGGATGATTTGTGGGCCAAAATAACCACAGAGTGGGTGCCCCACAACTCTAATCGGAGACCAGGCAGACCCCGTCGGCGATGGCGGGATAACTTAGACTCCTTTTTAAGAGATTGGCCGGCGGTCGCACAGGACCGAGAAGAATGGAAGAAGAGGGGGGAGGCCTTTGCCCAGCAGTGGGACACAATAGGCTAATATAATAATAATAATAATAAGCCTAGGTACTTTCCACGAATGGTCATCTGCGTCAGTAGAATAGACTGTTGAACTTACTTTATTGATGTTCCTGTGCAGGCGCAAGTATCTATACACAATCAGTTACCTCGAACTATTTCTGGCCCTTATTGACCCTCTTTTATCCCCGGGGGTACTAATAGATGGACTTACTTTATGAACGCGCGCACATACTGCTTGATATTATGCGTGTTGAGGTTGCCGCGCAGGCGCGAGCGGTACTCCAGCAGCATACGCTCTCTTTCTGTAGCCTCGCATGATTCACTCTGGATTTGCTGTAGAGAGAACGCTATGTCAATTTCAAATCACTGATCTTTTCGGGTGTTAACAGTTTTCGCTCGAATTCATGTTAATAATATTAATAATCAATGCAACGACTAATGGAAAAATGATTCAATCTACTCGAATCTGCCTTTTACTATGTGGATCACTGGATACCAGGTTTTGGGCCTGTATGAGTATATTTCTCATGTGGTACAGTCAAAGACAAAAAAAGTTGTATACAAAAATGTTCAAAAATATGTCCCAGTGCACTCTAATTCCGTGTAATAAGAACGTCGTAACATATTTATGAGCGGATTCTTACGATACTTATTTTTGCACTTGACTGTAAATATAGGAAGGCCGACAAACGATTCCCAGCTGAGCAATAGATATATAAACTTGGTTCATATTTGTGGGTCATTGTAAAATTTTGGTAGTATTTTTGGTGGACATATCTGAAGGAATTTATGCCCTAATTTTGGGATAAAACAATTAACCGTACAACTAGGTTCCCTGGTCTACAACCCTGTATAATACAACCGTAACATTGTTTTATGCACGCTGTTAATTTTTGACCAGTGAGTGGACAACTTTATCGACGGACAGTGACCATGGTTCTGAGTTCACGAAAATGTGTATGCACTAGGATATACTATGCATAAAAAGAATACAAAAAGAAACTGATGAAAAAAATATTACAAGTCTATGCTAGAAGGTTAGTAATGTTAGTATCAAAACAAACAAAGCGTCTAATGGCAAATAACAAGCTAACTACATAATTATAGGCTTAATAAGGCCAGGCATAAACAGAAACAAAGACAACAAAGGTCCCAAAAAGTGTTTTCCCACAATTTTATGCTGGATATTTATAGTTCGCGGTATTACTGAACTCTAGATAAACCCTCAAGCCTTTGAGTCTCTAGATTCGTAGCAATAGTAATTGCGTTAAAAAGACACGAAAAATATTTTGTCTGTATCTGACGCAAATGCGGGCATTTAATTTAATTTCCCATTTACCCTGCACCATCACCATCCCAGCACCCATTAGTAGCGTTATCATAAAACAAGAAAAGAAGTACCTTGTATCGGTAGTCATACACTTCACTCTCTACACTCACATGTCCGAACTTGTGATAAATCAGGAAATCTTCCTCCGACTGCGATATGTCGGTCCCTTTCCACCTCGAGAACCGGGACCTGAAGGCGTCTGCGACGGAAGACGTCGAGGCCGTGCAGTTTACGAGGATGAGGCCTAGAAGCCTGCGAGGGTGCGCGAGGCCGCAGCGGGCCAGGACGTTGGCCCCGGCGCCTTCGCCGAGTCCGACGGCGTAGCGGACGTGGAGGAAGTCCAGGACCGTGATCAGATCCTCGCCCAGGGTTTGGAGGGACGGGAACTGGTAGCTGGGGAAAGATTTAGTATGGTAAACAACGGAGAAATATTGTGTGTTGAAATTTCTTCGGAATAAAGAGCCTGCGGCTCTACTGCGAACTTCAGCATCCGCAAATTTCGAGAATTTGTCTGTGTTATTATCAAGCCGGAATCAGAAGAGAATTTGAAAGTACTGTTGATACAACAAATGACACAACATTTACCAAGAAAAGAGTTGTTTATAATGTAGTGAGTGATCATTTAATCTATTGTCCATAAGTCTCTGCACTTACACTATGAATATATGAATAGAAATATTTTTAGAATGTTATAGTTTAACAAATTATATAACCGAGCCAACTCACTTTACGGAACACAGTGCTACACTTATTGATCTTATTTGTTCTGACGCAACGATAGTCAATGCTGATGTTGACCATGTCGAATCACTGGGGGCCCACGCAATGGTATTCGTAAAATTAAATACTAAAGTGCGCAAGGTTCCTTCAACTATATATTACAATAGACCCTTGAATAAAATAGACTTACCTTGTTTTAATACTTATTTAAATCAATTAAGTTGGAATCACGTTCTACAGATAGAAGCAGTCGGCGATAAACTGGCATCATTCAACGATTGTATCTTGGATATTTTTGACTTCTTCGCTCCGATGCAAAGGAAAATATTTAAGGAGGCACCCAAACCTTGGCTAACCGAGAACGTTCGATATATAATAAGTTTACGTAACAAGGCGCAAAAAAAATATAAACTAAGTAAGTGCGAGTTGGACAAACAAAATTACAAAAATTTAAAACATTTGGCGAACACAAGTATGCACTCGGAACAAAAGGCCTATTTTGAGCAACATATAAATATACATTTAACTAACCCTAAAACGCTATGGAAAAATTTAAAACGGCAAGTAACTCCCAATCTTAAATACAAACCTGAATTGCCACAGGATTTTAATGATCCATCTAGTATGAATCAAAACTTTTTAAATGTTCCAGGTAGTGATTTTGTGGATGATGCCACTCTAACATACTTCAATAACCACCGGTTCAATTCCTCCACTTTCAGTTTAACTACCATAGATGAGACCATAGTAGCAAAACTTTTACTTTCAACTAAATCAAATGCCGTGGGTTATGATGGAATAACATTCGATATGATCTTGATGACTCTTCCTCAAACGTTACCAGTAATTGTCGATTTGATAAATACTTCTATTTTAACATCTGAAGTACCCTCAATTTGGAAAACTGCTGTGGTTCGGCCGATCCCAAAAATTAATGACCCGAAGGATCTAGGAGATTTACGTCCAATTAGTATTTTACCATTCCTATCTAAGATACTGGAGAAAGTTATTTATGATCAGGTGTCAAAATATTTTGATGACAATAATATCTTACCTGAAAAGCAATCAGGATTCAGGAAAAAACGAGGCACTTCTACGGCTCTTCTCGATGTCATAGATGAAGTTTTGGCCGCACAGGACGTTGGGCATGGCACTATTATGGTACTGTTAGATTTCTCCAGGGCATTCGACTGTATAAATATCGCACTATTGCTCTCTAAGTTACGGTTTTATGGTTTTGACGAGGGGACCATACGGTGGTTTCATAGTTACTTCACGGACCGACAACAAATTGTCAAGCTGTCTAGAAGCGACGGATCTTGCTCAGCATCCGATCCTATGACAGTAAACAGAGGAGTGCCTCAAGGATCAATACTAGGGCCACTTTTATTCATATTGTACAGTAGTGATATTGTCAACAGCATCAAATACTGTAAATATCATCTTTATGCTGATGATTTACAGGTTTTCCTGTCGTTTCATCCTCGAGATTTTGCTTCCGCTATTACAAAGATAAATGAGGATCTCAAGCGCCTCTCGGAGTGGTCTGCTGCAAATTGCTTGGTTATTAATCCTAATAAGTCAAAATATATGGTACTTGGATCGTTAAATCAAACTAATACTATAATTGCAAAACAACCAAACATCATGATTGATAATGTGAAAGTGGAACGCGTTGATGAGGCAAAAAACCTTGGGCTTTTATTTGACACAAACCTACGTTTCGAGAAGCATGTGGTGGACATTGTTCGAAATTGTTTTTATCGTTTGAAAGTTCTTTATAATGTGCAAAATTTTCTCTCTGTCAGTCTGCGAGTGAGACTTTGTGAAACTCTTGTATTATCGAAACTAAATTATTGTCTAACCGTTTATGGTTCTTGTCTTCTTGCTCGATCGTGGCGGCTGATTCAACGAGTTCAAAATGCTTGCGCTAGATTTTGTTTTAAAATCCCTCCGCGTACTCACGTGACACCATTCTTAAACAATGAGGGTATTTTAAAAATGGCTGCTCGTAACGAGCTCATGTTTGCTTGCTTGCTCTTTGAGACTGTTCAAACAAAACAGCCATCATATCTTTATAAGAAACTCGTATGGTTTTCGAAAAGCAGCAATCACCATCAAATGAGACCGTCGCGGGCTATAGTGTTGCAGGTTTCTCAACACAGATCCGCCGCCTTTAGAGGGAGTTTCCGATACCGCGCGACCAAATGTTGGAATAATATACCTCCACCAATCCGACAATTAAAGAATAAGGCGAATTTCAAACAAAAGTATCGACAATATCTTCTTGACCAACAGAGACTTTAAAATCAATCAAATGTCATCTTAAACTCCTTTTTGACAATTAATATATATGTAAACAATTTATGCTATTCACTATTTATTTTATTTTAACTTATTTACTTTTTTCATCTATATGTTCAGATATTATAGGAAACGCACTCCCACCGAACCGCCATGTTTGTTGTTACATTTACACAGTTACACACTTTAAACATATTGAATGAATGACACTAATTTAATGCACTGAAGTAGTACTTTTGTACTCAATATAAAAAAAAAAGCATAATAATTTAAACTCCATCACACGCAATCACTTCTCTTCACAATAAATAATATAGTACTATCAACTTAACTTGAATACGGTAGTTTTAGGTAAAATTATTTTAAGCGGTGCATAATTTGTTCAGCTACCTAACCTAAGGTACTGGCAGAATACCAGCGATGCGGCTTGCCGCATCATTATGCTGAGCCAGCGCCTTTTCTATGCCACGACACATGGCTTCATTGCTTGTAGTTTAAGTTCCTGTTCTAATGTTAGTTTTAGTTGCATGAATGTTAAATTTTGCTTATTGTTGAAATTGATTTTGTTTGTTTTTATCTAAGCCATGTATGTTGTGGGAATGAATAAAGATTTATCTATCTATCTATCTAATAGAACTATGAATATAATATATCCTACATTGACTTATACACTGTTCTGTCAACAGTGCTTTCGAATCCCATTCTAATCGCAGTTTGATAATAGGTACCTGGTCAATTCTAATAACGCCTTCGTTGAAGTGACCAAGACAAATCCTCGAATTTTAAAATTCGCGGAAGTAGGAGACGGCAAAGCTAACCCAACATAAAAAACTTTATCACACACATCATCAGCCTAATTCGGTCCACTACTGGAACGTGGAAATAGGCCTCTTCTATTACCCTATCATCCTTTCACCCGTTATGCCCATAATCGCCACGCTGGGCAATCATTTCCCGCAACTTTCTTCAGATCGTCCGTCTGGCGGGAGAGCGGCCCAACTGACCTGAATTAATACATAAATACAATAAATAAGGGTTAACCAACGAGTTTATTGACCATTTAAGAATACATTTGTCACTAACCCAACTCTTCCTTCGGGTGTCGTAAGTGCCGACTAAGGGATCGAAGTGTTACTGACTATTCTTTTATACAGGGATGATGATGATGGGCAGCAGCGTCATCATGGTGGACACATTACTACGATCGCCAATCCGCTTGCTCAGCGTGGGGATTATGGGCATTTGCCTCCTAATGCGTCTATACGCATAGTTAATAGCAGAGGCCTACGTCCAGCAGTGGAATGAGATTGATGAAGTGAACCTACGAGTCAGGCAGGTCTGGCGAGTTCTCCTCATGTCCTGGAACGTCCACATGGATGAAGCAGGAGCGCTCCTTGATCTCCGTCATGGCCGGCATGCTCACGAAGTCCACCAGGGAAGAGTCTGTGACAAAGTACAAAATGATGTTAGGAATAAAGGAGACTTGAAAAACTCAGTTCCTAAGCCGCCCAGAAAAAAAATAAGGACAGTCGAAGACAGACAGAGGGACTTTTAATGCAGGAGAGGTCCATTCTGTCCTCATTCAGGGACCGAAACCGGTATTTTACAAAAACCTCGAAATAGCCTAATATTTTAAAATGTTTCATACTTTTTATGTACTGCTCAATATCTTATGTTATTTACAATGTCATATTTTGAAATTACTCCATTAACTTACGATTTATATACCGAAGAACGAAAAAAAAACGTTATTTTTGTATGGAGAAAATAATGGTTCCGGTCCCTGCCTCATTAGTACCAACAGCGTGTAGGTAGTGACGAATTATCCAGAGCTTAGAATTGCATTTATATTGGCGTTACTAAAAGTAACACTCAAAAATGAAGTTTACAAAACCAGATTTACTAAAATCAGAAGACTGTGCCGTAATTTTTTCTTCGGATTCTTCCAAAAAGGAGTTTACTGGCGTTTCAAGGGTCGGAAACGCATATTTTAATTCCCTAGAGTTGCAGAGTTTAATTGGCTACGGTGTCTGCTTACCATCAACCTGTATGCTTGTTTGCGTCATGGTATAAAAAAGAAATTCTAGCTAAGGAAATCGGAGATTGTGCAGTGAGGATAGGGGAAGGATTCTTCAGGCTACTTACGATTGGTGCCGAGGTCATGGACTGTCAGGAACACGCATCGCTTATCCTGTTGGCTCAGGTCACCCTGGAATCATTCAAAAAGTACATCAGCTATAATATTAGAAACCACTTTGGATATTTTTGTCGTTCGATCCTCTCCTTGCCCGTCTAGAGTTCATTACATTACACTCCCGAAAATTTACAGTTTTGTCAGAACCAGGTCAAAACTAACCTGGACGCGAAGCCAATCACTAATGTTTAGCATCGTAGCGTAGCGTAGCGTACTTCCTTTTTATAGTAGTTACCTACGAATAATGTAAAGAAATCTTGTACCAGTCAGTTAGTTATTCGAAAATTTGTCAAAATGTTTGTACTACCTACATTTGCATCATGTTTTTGATATTGACAAAAATTGGTAGGCTGGTAGAGTAGAACTGGGCATCGCGGTGGATCATTGACATGACCAGTCTACCAATTTTTATCAATATCGAAAACATGATACAAAGTACAAATTTTATTCGAAACAAATTGCTCATTCTTTTTATACGCTCGACGCTCATTCATTTTATATACTCGCAAGACAATACGCTCCAAAATATGCGTCTTCGTAATCACTCCGACTGATACCTACACATTACAAGGGGATCAGGTGATATGTATCGCTATATTTTTAGACTGGCCATATTCAACCAAGGTACCTTATTTATTATTCATCCACAGTTCACCACGGGACTTCGTACGGCGAACGTTTTCCGTGCAATTTTCTCGAGGCAAGAAATTGCCTCCTTCCCGTCGTTTTACAACTACGTCGCATTCGTACATACGATAAAGGACACAATTCATAATAGGTAAGGTACAGTGTGTACGTATCGAATTTATTTGGAGATGCATTTTTATTAGGGCTACCGAAACTGAAACCGTGGATTTATAATTGTCGTATACAGGGTGGCCCATTGAAATCGGTCACTATGGGAAAGTCTGAAACTATAAGACATGCGAAGATCTGTTCTTAGGAACCATGTCATTTATTTTAATAATAAGGAAAACTGCGTTGATAAATATGAAAAAAAAAGTTTTTTTTCTTAAAATAATTTTTCTTAGACCTAGTAAAATAAATGTAAGTACCTACGTGAAAACAATGAATTCTATTCATTTTAGACATCATGTTTCTTAGAGACATTTACTGCTTAAGACCTACACAATCGATATCTGAATAGTGTTAGTATTTTTTTTTTTTTCAAAACAACCGGGTTCGATTGCCTAGCTGGGTACAGTTTTTTTTTTCAAATGTATGAGTGCAGTTTTTCTTATAATAAAAAACGGTGACATGGTTTCTAAGAAAAAATCTTCGTATGTCTTATACTTTCAGACTTTCTCATACTGACCGATTTGAATGGGCCACGCTGTATAATGATACAGAGGGTTAAGCTTTAAAGTATTGAGTTTGGTAGCTTTCTGCATTATCCAAAAATCGAAGTTGGTCGTTTTCATTTCAACATAACTGCAGTGCTCTGTAAGTAAGTACTGGATAGAATCTAGAAAGAAAGAAAGTACACAGTCGGCAATAAGGCTTGTACTCAAACGATTTTTTATAAACTTGTTTTCTAAAATAGAATAGGTACTTAATTAAGGTGTCGTCAACTAGGTAGTTAAAAGGTGCGTAAACTAGCAATTCTACTTTAAAACGTACCTGGGAATGTCTTGGTATGATTCCCTGTTTTGCAGCATGAGGAAATATATTTTTATAATAGGTATAACATTATATTGTAATCTGTTTATTGCAAGTAGGTAATTATAAGTAAGTAAGAATCGTATTGTAAGCTTTTTTCGTATTAGGTGCCCAATGTTTTCGCACCAATCGCTACCAATTTTTTTAAGTGTAGTCATTTAACAATTAATTTTGAATTCATAGTGCAGAAAATAGAAATTACTTTGTTTAAGGCGATCTTTGTATACGGGCGGGGCGGCTACCAGACAAGTTGAAGGTAAAAGTAGCAAGGTATTTAACAGAAACATTTGCTATAAACTTTTTCGCAGGCGCTAAATTACCTTTGACGCGTGGTGTGTGTACAGTCACGTCTAATAATATGTATACATTTCGGAATTTATGTCCAAGGCATAAGGTTCAAAATCGTATACATATTATTAGAGCCGACCGTACCTGAGCTCCTTTATCCTTTATTTCAAAAATATAACGAAGCCGAAGTTAATGTTTACCTAATACTTTACAAAAAAACTTAATTCGCTGACGTAGGTAATAGGGGATGGTCGTGTGTTCAAGCCTCCTTGGCACTCAATAGGTACTTAGTCATAATAGTTCCGGTTCGAAAAAAAATGCTAAAAGTGGGTCAAAAACCATGTCCAGTATTTTGGACGTTGTCGAATTAAGGGTTAGGTACTAACCTTTACTTGTTTTCTATTTGAAATTGGCATCAACTATATTTATTTTTTACCTACCTAAGTAAGTAAGTAAGTCTGGTCAATTAATTCTACTACATATGTCCAAATTGTCCAATCGACCAAGATCGGCAGTGGCCGTGAACTTCCAAACTAAGCTCCATGAAAGTACCGAAAGTCTGAATTGATCGGGTCCTAATATAGAACGGCAATGAAATGCAGACCGCTGCAGAATTATTATTTATGGCTCTTTTATCGATGAGATCCGGATCCAACTTGATTTAACCAGTGCATCTGATATGCAACATGAATTATGAATAAGGAATGTTTAAGTGACTCTAAATGGAAATCTCTGATATTTGACAATATCTACTATATTGTCAAATATCAGTGATTTTCGATTCGTCGAAAAACATAGATAGGCAAACATTTGTCGGTTTTTTTAATTGAACATTAAATATCAAAATGCGGAAATGCGGCAGCGATTCGAAAAATAATACATTAATTAAGAAAGATGACATAATCCGACGGTCTCTTGCGTCAGTTGGTGTGCCGGCTCTCTTAGAGCCGACCGGCATATCCAGAACTGACGGCAAGAGACCTGATGGTATGTCTCTGGTTCCGTGGAGTATGGGACGGGTGCTGGTGTGGGATGCAACCTGCGTAGACACGCTAGCCCCGTCTCATCTCCATCGAACCTCTGCGAGGGCAGCGGCAGCAGCAGAGGCGGCTGAAAAATCCAAGGTGGGAAAATACAGTTGTCTCGGCGCCGAATATAATTTCGTTCCTTTTGGCGTCGAGACTTTTGGTCCGTGGGGTCCTAGCGCTCTGAGTCTCTTCAAAGACCTATCGAAGAGACTCAGAGACGCCACGGGAGACCCAAGAGCTGGCAGCTTCCTCGCTCAACGCATTAGCTTGGCAATCCAGCGAGGAAATGCTGCCAGCGTCCTGGGTACCATGCCGCAGGGGCCTGTTTTAGATTTATTTTAGATTTTATTTAGTTTTATTTTAGATTTTATCTAGTTTTAGTTTAGTTATGCTTTTTAAATTAAATTTATTTGTAATGATTGTAATAAATAAACATAAGCTATAAAACAAGAAAGCTTATATTATTTATTTAAGACCGAGTGGCCGAGGGGTACAGGCATCAGCCGCGAAAGCTGAGTACGTGGGTTCGATCCCCACCTCGGACATAGGTGATCTTGGTCGTTTTTCTTTGCTATATGACATCTAATATTTATAATAATACATTTGTCAAGATGTGAACCATTTGAGCAAAAATGATAAGAAGACAACAATTTTTCTATATTACCCCAAAAATAACCGCCTTCAAATCATTTTCAAATTCAACTTCTTCACTGCCTGCCCAAGACTAAAAACCAGAGCCAAATATAGAAGTTGACATTTTCATTTAATTTCCCGCGCAACGATCAAGATGGCGGCTAATAGACGGCAGCGCGGGACCGATTGTGTCGTTGATTATCTTCCGAAACGGCGCATTCCATGGTCTTACTTTATGAGTGCTTCTGAATTTGAGTAGCTATTTTTGAATGTCAGCTGATTTTTGGATTGTGATGTTGATGTTGCTTGAAATACCCCAGTTGGTAGAGCATAGAAGGCTTAACACAATTTTTTTTCTGTAATCCACCTATAGACTAACCCCCTTATTCATAAACGTTTGTTAACTTAACACGCCGCTAATTATTTGTTGGACACATTGTTAAGACCGAAAGGGACAGCCAATTATTAGCGGCTTGTTAAGGTAACAAACGTTTTCATCACTCTTGCTGTCTAAGCGCGCCATTGCTTGCATTCGTAACGGGATTAATAGAAAAGTGAAATTCCCTAGATAGTAATAGAAATTTCACTACGTCATTTGATAATAATATATCGATACATTTGGGTTCAATTGTCGTAAAGGACAAAATGCAGGTTTTCAGGAGAAGCAAAAAACTAAATTTTTTTTAGAAAACTGTCGATAACTTTTTTGTTTTTTGACCTATATTTGTGAAGTGTATATGAAAACAATGTAGATTGTTGGTATCTTTGACCTGGTGTAGCAATTGTAGTGATAATCTAAACGGCTTAGAAGTTAGATGTTGTAAAGGACACGTCAAAATGCCATGTATGTCCTTTACATCCACGATATTTTTGAGCAATTAGAGTTGATAGGGTCGTAAATGACGGTCTTAGATAATTTTCTTACAAATTTGGGGCGTAAACGTAGGCAAAATGGTACAAATAGCGACTGTTTTCCGCTTGTTTTGCTCAAAACGCATTTAAAATATTTATTAAAACGTAGGAAATATGGCGAATGAAAGCCGAATTAGAGTTGTAGTATATTTTCTCTAAATATTTAGTCTTAACAAAGAACTAGACAACTTATAAGTATGGAAACACTGCTTGTTTCAAAACTATACAACATGTTTGCAACAATTTTAAACTTATTGTTTCAGTGCCGCGCTGTCTCAATAGTAATTTAAATGTATAAGCTATTACTTCTAGCAGGGGAACACTTTCGCAGTTAAGTGTCATCATCAGCCTATATCATTCCGTTGCTGAACAACGGCCTTTCCTTGACCTATGCGTATGAACGCATTAGGAGGCAAATGCCCATAATCGCCACGCTGGGCAAATGGGTTGGCGATCGCAGTACTGTGTCCACTATCATGATGCTTCTGCCCATCATCAATCTTCGATAAATAAATGGTCAGTGACACTTAAAACCCTTAGCCAACACTTACCGCGGAATAGTTGGGGTGGTGACAAATTTATTTTTACTACCGTCATCACACGGCAACGTGGCACGGTTTCGTAGTATATGTAAACAATAAACACTAGGTAATGGTAATAATATAGTTTAATAAGCAACTGTCCAAGTAGTTCATGCTTATGTGATGTGACACAGGTAGTAATTGTAAAACTTTACAATAAAAAAGAACTAGGAATACCTACGGGTTAAGTTCCCCGTTACTGAAGGCACAGATTGTACCTATTTCTAGAATTTAACTCCCAGATACGACTATAATGTCTTCAGATATTATTTTATTCCAACTTATTTCTACTGAAGATTCAGAATTACCGTCACATTATATTATATGTATAAACTAGGTACTTGGACAGTGGCTGATTACAGTTTACTGATTACCTTTAGTGTATTTTATTTACATAGGTACATACTACGAAAGCGGTCCCCTCTTAGATCAAAAAGTTGTGTGGATGTGAATTATGTTGATTTGACATGAATGACTATTAACACGTTCGTGGACACGAATGCTATAGCATTCGCGTAGTTTTTTGTTTCTTTTGGCCTATGACAGATGACGTCACACAGCGTCCGTGAATGTGTTAATATATTTCCCATACATTTGTATGTGTACAAACAAATTTATGGTAATAAACAACAACAAAAATTACTTCGGTCCTTTACTACCCGGATCATTCAATAGTAATTGTATAAGAAATATAAGAATTAATTTTTCGTGCCGGTCGTAAAGGACGACGAAGGAAAAACTTGTTCTTTAAGCCCTAGTTGGCCATAGAACCACAGAAAATAATCGTAAAAAGAAAGGGCGTAAAGGACAATACATAACGTATTAGGTCACTTACGACACTATTTTTATTTGTACATTTCCTTTACGACACAGAAAATTATTTATAATAAATGACTTGATATTTACGCCCCATCTGCTAAGCTATTTTTGCAAGTCCATAGCAGAAAATCTTGGTCGTAAAGGCAACTTTTTAAGAGATATCGAAACTTTAATACAGATCGATAGCGCTTGAAATTCTGAACAAAACTGTAGGTATATATAACTCATTTTCGCCAAAATGTCCTTTACGACAATTGAACCCAAAGGTATCGATATTTTGTCTTAAAACTTTTTTTTTGTGGGAAAGTGTGATGAAAAACATTGTATGCATCACGGTCGGTAAACGGAATACTAACTCGAGTCATTAAAAGCCCTCCGCCTACGGCTTACCTGCTTACCTCCCTTGATGCACAATGTCCTATTATGAATAAGGGGGTAAGTACCTACTCAAATTGCGAAGAAGTAAACCTACAGCCTACAGTTTATTTTCTCAACAGACAAGCAACGGCTATATACGTTACTCACTCTAACTAAAGGTCTAATTAACCGGTAAGTTGAAACGGTTTTGAATGGGGTAAGACAAAATGCTACCAGCAGACGCTGTGCCAGAAGGACTTTCTGTCTTTCCCCGTTCTGAAAACCGTTTCATCTTACCCCACTTTACCCTAATTTCAAAGTGAAGTATTCGGCAAACTCACCTGAACATGGACATGTATGTCCCCACTCCTGTCCGTACTGACGACATATTTCTGGAACAAAAGAGACATTATTCAAACAAGGAAATATGTACCTATGCGTATTATTATTCAGTAGGTAAGTACATTGGAAGAAAGACAATGTTACCATTTTTTTTATTTTACGACGCTGACATAAATCGACAGGTTTTCTGCCCTGCTAAGCATAATAGCGATATCTAAAAATAAAATTTAATGCAAACCTTAAATTCTATAGCTGATGATTCCATTTCCAAATGCCTCTATTTTTGAGATATCGCTATTATGCTTACCAGAGCAGTTTTAATCCCTAAATCCTAATTAATTAAGCGGGTAATAAGTAGATAGTAAAACTGCATACAAAATACAAAGCAGCCATAGGGCCATTCTCGGAAAAGTGGTGCCTCCACGTTTTAAAGTTAGGTTCTTACGGTTTTCCTACTCAGAACAGAACTACGAAGTCCTTCGATACTAATTATATAAAAAAAATTTTTTTTTTTAGACCTGACTAAAAATGAACCAAGCACTAGCACGTAAATAAAGCAGTAAATATCTGTACTGAAAACCATATTATACTTCCGTATTTATAATTTTAATATGGATAACAGAGATTACTTAATACCCTCGTCCATGTGGGCGCCTAAGCCTGCCACCCCATATACCGGTACTAACTGGATTACCGATATAGGACACGCGGCCATTGCGTTGATTGGACTTTGTTTACTATTTTATTCCACCGAGCTGTAACCGGTAATTGGTAATTTCGATCAACCTCAAACTATTCAACAGAGTGGGCTAGTGGTTTAGGCATCATTTGCGAATGCTGAGTATGTGGGTTCGATCCCCACCTCGGACGTTGGTGAATTTATAATACTACTAGCGACCCGCCCCGGCTTCGCAAGGGTACTATACCTACATATAAACCTTCCTCTTGAATTACTTTACCGATTAAAAATCTCATCAAAATCCGTTGCGTAGTTTGAAAGATTTAAGCGTACAAAGGGACACAGGGACAGAAAAAGTGACTTTATTTTATACTATGTAGTGATACATATAGGTATATGGGGATAATAATGATAGGTATGTAATGGTCGTGTGGTGACGGCAGTAAGAATACATTTATTTTGTCGCCACCCCAAATCTTCCCGCGGGTGCCGTAAGAAGCGACTAAGGGATTGAAGTATGGACTGAATATTCGTTGAAGACGGGCAGCAGCGACATTATAGTGAACACGCTACTGCGATCGCCAACCTGCTTGCCCAGCGTAGCGATTTATCTTCTAATGCATCAATCGCCTACGTCCAGCAGTGGACCGAGAGAGGCTGGTGATGTGATACTTAGTTTGATTTAGTGTTATTACTGACAAGGTTTTTATATCTTTTATGTATACAGTGTGTAAATCTAATACGGGCGATCAATTAAACCAGGCATGGGATTCATTAGTGTAATCATGGATTACAAGGTTTTTTTAAAGTTACTCTTAATTTAGACTCCACAGAATTTTTTTAAGATTATCGGAGCAGCAATGTAGGTACGAACATTTGTTATTGTTGATTTGGCAGTTATGTTATCTGCTTTTGAAATTAGCTGTCAACAAGTGCTTAACTCGCGTATGTCGCTTTACATTGCGCGCCGAATTATTTTGTATGGAAAATTTTGTTGCTCTGATTTTAAGTAAAAGTTTTTTGAATGTACTTATTATGTCGTAAATTAACACCCCTTAAGAGCTTCGCCCGTATTAGACTTACACCCTGTATTTACCAACCTAAATAAAGTGAGTTAGCATTTCTTCCACATTAAATCATTTCAGCATCTGGCCCGCGCTAATTCTACAGTACAACAAAGTGTTATTTTCTAAAACCATTCAGCCGAAGCCATTAGCTGATGGCAGTTCGACGTACTATTTCTGTGGACGGTAAACAACGCTGTTCTGGACGCAGATCGCATATACAATGTAGGGGAACTTAAAACGGCAACTCCACCTACTCTGGCAAGTAGGGTAGTATTCAAATTCAACAGGCCAGATGAGAAACCAGCCGTGTGGTGACGGCAGTAAGAATACATTTGTCACCACCCCAACTCCTCCTGCGGGTGTCGTAAGAGTCGACTAAGGGATGCAAGTGTCACTGGCCACTATTTGATAAAATATTGACGATGGGCAGCAGCGTCATCATAGTGGACACATTACTGCGATCGCCAATCCGTTTGCCCAGCGTATAGTGATTATGGGCATTTACCTCCTAATGCGTTTATACGCATAATTAATAGGAGAGGCCTACGTTCAGCAGTGGACTATCATAGGCTGATGATGATGATGACGAGATGAGAAACTGACTTATGGCATGGCCAAAAACGACACTTCTACCCTACTTGCGAGATATAAACATATATAGAGTCATGTGGGGTAAACGTACGCAGAGGGTAAGAGTACGTAATCCTCAGGCGCGGATCCAGGACTTCGTTGAGGGGGGGGCACTGCCCTATGATATGATAGTATTGTTTACTTAAAACTGCACCTAGGCATACAAAAGTCCAGTGTGAGGGGGGGGGGGCAAGTGCCCCCAGTGCCCCCCCCCTGGATCCGCGCCTGGTAATCCTATACTTTTCAGTCCTAAATATATGTGATTGCGTACAGTCAACAAAAAATATGGTTTACCACTTTTCGACTCTATTCAGTCGTAATAAAGTCAAACATCGGAAATTGAGGCACGCAATACTTATCTACGGGTACTGTAAAGTGTAAATCATCGTTTAGTTTTTAGGTCAAGAAACTTGTTTACGCCGCCGACCGTGTTTGGAACAACAACGGATAAAATAAACATACCGGTTCGTTTCGTACCTCTCAATAGTTAGGTACCTATATTCAGTACGGGCCAATAAAAGAGTAGCTATGGGGCCTTGATCCAAACCGATATAGCTCTTCGAATCGCTAAACTGAAGTGGCAGTGGGCGAGGCACATTGCACGTAGAACCGATAGCAGTTGGGGCAGAAAGGTTCTCGAGTGACGGCCACGTACCGGAAGCCACAGCATCGGTAGGCCCCCCGCAAGGTGGGCTGATGACCTAGTGAAGGTCGCAGGAGTCCGCTGGATGCGGGTGGCGCAGGACCGGTCATTGCGGCAATCTTTAGAGGAAGGTCTACGTTCAGCAGTGGACATCTTACGGGTGATATGATAATGATGGAGCCTTGGGCTTTTTCGAAACGGGAATGTGTGCTTCACGTGTTAAAAATGGGCTTTTAATAATTATGCCTCTTAGATATTATGTTCGATAGACACAATGTGCAGAGCATATTCTCAATATGGCGATAAGTCCGTGGAAGCAATATGATTACATGTGTCACTACCCTATCTCTTCCCGTGGGCGTCACCTAACGGTCATCTAAGGGACTGAAAGTAGTGTCCCTGACCATTTATTTACAGAAGAGAGATGATGGGCGGCAGCATCATCATACTACACTACTGCGATCGCTAATCCGCTTAGGCTGCGTTTCCACCAGAGATTTGCGAGGATGTGTTTCCACACAAATGACACCTATTAATGACTTGAGCGTGGTGTCATTTATATGGAAACACATCCTCGCACATCTCTGGTGGAAACGCAGCCTTACCCAGCGTGGCGACTATGGAGATTTACTTCCTAATGCGTCTGTACGTATAGTTCAATAGAGCGGCTCCTGTCAAGCAGTGAACTAAGCTGATGCTAATAGGCTGATGTGCGCAAGTTTACCTTAAACTGACTTGAAGTTAACACGCGGCAGCCACTTGCACAATCCAGGATTATGCTGCTAATACCCCTGTGTTAGCGGTCCTGTCCCATAACATTGTTGAGACTTCTCATCGTTGAGATTTAACCCTTTAAATGATTAGAAGTCTCAACAATAGGATATGTTGGTTGGTTAACACTAGGTGGTACAAGTGGGTCAGCTATCAGCCGATTGGTTTTAAATGCCTTAACTACTGACCGCCATTCTAAAAACAGCTCCTATGCAGTAATAGTGCATCTCCGTACAGAATAGGCGTCGAGTGGGCGTAGTTAACTGTCGGTGGACCTTAAGTCCTCACGATAAGGGTCAAGAAGAGTCAGCAAGTTATTTCCAGCACCATTGTAGGCTAGTTGTTTACAGATCAGTCTTTAGTTGATTGTAAGCTCAATTGGCGTGAGGTGAAGGCCAGCGGCCTTACTGCGAACATCGAAATCCGCAAATTTCGAAGTTTTCGTTAGACTGAGAGGGACAAATCCTCGAAATTTACGAATTTCGATGTTCGTGGTAGATGGCCAAGCATTATCGGGATTCCTTTAATGTTCAATAGACTCGGGTTATGTAGGTTTCGAAAGGGTAAAAACCATCCATCTGTCTGTCACCAGGTTGATCTCATGGATTGAGATAGCTAGTTAGAATTGCGGCTTCGGCATAAATCGATTATCGGATCAAGATTTAACAATACCAAATTGAAACAATTTAGTAAAGTATAAAAATAAAATGTATGTGGGAAAGTGAACTGGCTACAATAAAACATTATTATTATTATGCTCTATCGCACCGATGACGCCATTGTCATTAGAGTCATACATATACGAAAAAAAACATAACGTTTCCATTTTCAGTAAGTAGCTATTTCTCCGCGGCAAAAAATACTTATACCTTTGAAAGAAAATGTTGTCAACTAACCGATCGAATTTTAATGGAATTCAAGCCTTTCATGAACTGTATAAAGTAGCAGACCCTTTTTTAATTGATTTAACAACTAAATTTATGGTTTATGTGGTTGAGTGTATGCGTCTTTTCAAGTATATAAATGAGTAAAACGTTTTTACAGACAACAAAAGATTGAGATTCCTCATCGTTCCAATTTTCTAGAAACGTAGTAACACGTAGGTGTTAGTACGGGAAAGCGTGTAAGAGGGCCTTTGGGAAATCACGAAGAACTTCCTTTTACAAGCGAACTAGGAACGCTTAATGATTATACTATTATTTATTATGTCACTTGACTCGACATTTTAATGAAAAGTGCTGTTTAAAAGAAAACGACTTTGAGAGCTGATATCTCGAAAACGGTATTTTAGGAACCTTTATATCATCATATAACCCCACATGACACGCATTACATCAAAAAGAAAATTACCATTATGTGCCTTTGCGTTTGGTGGCTAGATTTGGTAGCTGGCTGCCAAGTGAGAAATATCTAAAGGATTATGTGCGGAGAGCCCAACCCAAAAAATCATAATATCATGGTTCGACACGCACTTGGCCGGTTTTTAATTCGTGACACACTTAGCAAAAGGTGAACGTAACCTCCGGTTCGTACGTTCCGTTAATTTAAACATTTGGTTTATTATTATAACATCAAACACTAATTGTGGCATCCGGCCGTGCTTGCTCTCGCCGCTTGTAAACAACCGCTGATTTCTGCTGGAGTTGCAAATACTCGTAATAATAATGTAAAGTTAATGTTATTGTTATTTGGGCCATTTCTTTCAAAATTGTTCCTTCTACTTTTTTTGTTACATAAGTTTTTTTTAAACAGAATGGTGATTTCTTTCGATCCTAATAGGAGAACAATTTTTGTCCCAATATTTACATATATTTTTCGAACTTTCCATTCTGTTGCCGCCATACTATTACAAACGCGAAAAGATGGCACGCCATACAAAAAAAATGGCACTTTTGAAGGTTCCGTATTAATCGCAGGTAGACTCTGCGACCACGGGTGTGACGTCATGCCCGAAACGTCAGGAAGTCAGGATACAATTAAACGTAAGTTTACGCGATTAAGACCCGTTTGTCGTTAAAATATGT